>JAIPRK010000581.1:0-171344 GCA_025469195.1 Chaitophorus viminalis | reverse complement strand
TAATTTGCAAGTTATTTTGTAGATAAAAATTCATAAAATTTTTTCTGTTTATACTTAAGGTTCAACGATTTAACACTAGGTTATCTAATAAGCTACTCTTCAAAAATCCTGTAAAAAAAATTTCTACTGGACTTAAAGGAAAAATTTTTATGATCGTTTGAAATTTAAATTTTTACGAAATTGCTTAAAATAAATAAATATGCTAAATGTAGAATACTTTGTTATAAGTGCAGAAGACACGATAGTGCAAACTGCAATAGATTGATGAAAATAATTGTTTTATAATGTAGAAATAAAACTAGAATTGAAACTATATTAATATCAAATTTAATAATATCGTCGTCTCGTAGTATACTAAATAATAAGAATCTGATAATAATTTGTTTAATATGGTTATAACTTATAACTTATAAATGTTATAATACGATTAATGCGAAGAATACAACATACAAAAAATAAGATTATTTATCTGTGTGTATACTGCAGCTGTAAATATACCTAATATTATTTACAAATTATACTCGATAATAATACGAACGAAAATAGAAATGCGTAAGACAGAGCGCTGCTACAATAATGGGGGTTTTCCAGTAAATCATGATAATAGATGTGATAACTCTAAAATTATTAATATTTTATACATTCATTTTTGAACACTTTAAATCTTATGTTTTCGCCATAAAAATTTGCCGCCCGGGGCAGCTGCTCCCTTTGCCCCCCCCCCTTAACCCGGCACTGCAATTTATGTAAATTCTTTATATCAAATACTATACGTGTGACAATTTCAAGTAAGAATGTAATATAAATAAATACCTAAGTATTATACTGTATGTTATAATATAATTATTAATATTTATTATATAAAATATTGTTTAAATAACTGATGCGAATGGAAAACATTTTAAGCGACTTACTATTGAACATGAAATTATGACGAATATCCCATAATGGCATTTTCAACAATATTTGCTTTAATTTAAAACCATTATTATTTTGAAAATAGTAAAGTATTATAAAATTAATAAAATAATCGGATGGGCCTCGCTCTGCTATACAGTAGGGGGTGCGGTGGACCTCATTTATATGATAGGTCATTGCAATGGATTTATGAAATCTAAACGCAATGCTAGGTATGATTGTATATGAAAAACAATTATGAACGGAGATGATTATTGTTAATCTAGAATAGGTATATATAATATATTATGTTATATTTTAATTTTATGTCAATATTTGCTCTTCAAACTTTTATAATTAATAATTGTGCTTATGTATCTCAATAATTTAATTTTTGTATAATAGTTAAGGACAACTTCTGTGTAATCTTCTATTAAATTTTCAAGTATTTTGTCCCAGCAAAATTGTTTTTATAAATAGTTATAAGAAAAAATAACTTCAAAATTAGTAAAATATGTTGAAGAGAAAATTATTTACTAAAGGAAAATACCAATCTTAATAACAAATAAAATTTTCAAATTTCTATGATATACTTTTTGAATATTAACAAATATCTAAAACAGTTTTAGAATTAATCATTATTTAATGTAATTTTGTAAACATTTAAATTTCAAACAATCATTACATATTTTCTGAAGGTCCAATAGAATTTTTTTTATTTTTATTTAAATAATAACATATGCATAAACCTGTGTTAAAGTTTTGGGCCTGAAGTATAAATACCAAAAACTTTATGAATTTTTGAATTTTTAATTACAAAATAACATATAAACTATCGCAATTTTAACATATTTCATACAAATTTGAACTCTAAGTGCTTATAAAAAAAATTTGTGAATAATTATTTTTAAATTTTTTTAACTGCGATAAGTACAATTTATCCTTGTATTGAACCTTGTATTAAGTTTTCAAGATTTTTGAGGAATCAAATTTTTTTTATCAATATTTCAAAAAAAAAAAAAATACTTAGAAAAATCGAAAATTTCAATTGTCTATAAATAGTTCAAAGAAGTCGAAATACTTCAAAAAATTATCCATGTATAAAAACGCTAATAAAAACTTTTGGTGAACATTTCAAGTATTTGCAGTTTTTCTTTTTTAAAATGGAGCATTTTAAAAAATGTCTTTTGTAATTTTTTTATGGGTTTTCCCGACGCTTTTGAAAAGTATTGAAATATTTTATTTTTGACTTGCCTAAGTACAAACTAGGTTCCCTTCCCTTTCCCTTTTTTTGCCATAGAATGTTATCGAAGCATTTTTACTACTTTAAAACGTGGCGTCAGATACAAAAAAAATAATGATAATAATAATAAAAATAAAAACACATATTATTGAAAAATCAATACATTCATTACTCTGTTCAGAATCTTAAATTATTATTCAGAAAATTGTTAAATATTATGAAATTAATTTACTTGCATTAGAGTTAAAAAGGAATAAAACAAAACAGCGGTCATTGTAATATTTATACAATTTTATATACACGTATTTTGTCTTTATATTATATTATGTATAGTATACACATTATATATACATAGTATATTACACATGTACCGTTATTGTTATTGTTGTACGTTTTGGTACAACAATACATACGCAAGGCTATTTAAATGATTTATAGAAATGAAAATATTTGGTGTTTGCATTTTCTACTTTATTCCGATCGTTTTCCCGCAAACAGTTTTAGGGTCATTTTTTCAATGTTATGTTTGATGTCGTGGAAATCACACGCATCCTTCCGCAACGTTATGAACGGTCCAAGTTTTGTCACACCTCAACGCGTGTGAACAATATTTTTTATACTTGCATTTCCATCTAAGTCTACCGGAAACTTTTTAACCTCCGGTATAACTACGGTTGGTAGTAGGCTAGGGTGGAAGAACACGAAGGCGGGTCATATAATATTACGAAGGAAAGTCGTATTGCTGCGCTAGCGTATTTCGCATTACTTCACAGGTGCTCTTGGGATCGCGAAGATTTAAGTTTAACACATATTACCTGTTAAACATTTGATGAGTTCATTGACACATACGGAGATGAGAAATAAAAATAAACCTAACAAACCTTATTTACACACTCCGTGTTCACCTTCGTTGTATCGGTTTTGTAGCCTATACTATGTTACCCATTTATTTTTATGCCGAATAAATTGCATGCACCACCAATGTTGTCACCAGACTAATAAAAATATGATGACAATATTTTAAACTATCATTCCCATTATTATTATTATTATTATTATTATACATTTTCAGGCAGATAGATGTGATGTGATGTCATCATGATGAGTTTAAATGTATATAATAAACCTAAAGATGTGTAAAGTAGATATTTTATATTGTTCTTTAACCGCTCACCGTATTTCTTTTTGATTAGCACTTTCAGTTATTACATGAAAATGAAAAACACCCATGCCTCACAAAAAAAATATAAATTACAAAACGAAACCGAATGTAAACATTCAATAATAGTTGGTACCTACTATACAAATTGATAAAGGTTCAGCAACTGCAAGTGGACCTACTGGTAACAAATCAAATATATTACTGAAATTCCTAAGAAAGACATTTTTATATTTTTTTTTTTTTTAGATTCTGAACGGAGTGATGGAATCTATTGGTTATACAATGATGTGTGTTATTTTTTATTTATTTTTTTTTGTGCCTGAGGACACTTTTTTTGGTTAGTAAAAATGCTTCGATTTTCTTAAATAGCAACTTTTCTGAAAGGAGAGTGAATGTAGATGGTACTTGGGTAAGTAAAAATGCAACTTATTTAATACTTTTTTAAAAAATCGAATAAAACGATAAAAAAAATTACGAAAAAACGGGAAATTTTACGCAAAATCACGTTTTTACAAAATACATTTTTTTTAAATGCTCTAATTCAAAAACCAAAAAACCGCAACAACATGAAATTAACACCAAATTGTTATATTGACGTTCTTTATACATGGTTAAGTTTTCAAAGTATTTTGACATATTTTGGCTTATTTATAGACAATTTAAATTTTCGATTTTTGTAAAAAATTGTTCTTTAAACATCTATAAAATTTAATTGGCAGACCGAAAACTCTTGAAAATTTATTTAATACAAGGTTTATAATAAGTTAAACTTATAGTAACTAAAAAATATCGAAGATCTTTTAAGTCAATTTTTTTTTATAAGCCCATAAAGCTCAAATTTGTATAAAATGTGTCAAAATCATTTAATCAAATAATTTTGTAGATAAAAATTCATAAAATTTATTCTGATCATACTTAAGGTTCAAAACTTTAACACTACGTTATCCATAAGCTACTCTTCAATAATCTTTAAAAAAATTTCTACCAGACTTAGAGGAAAACATTTTATGACCGTTTGAAATTTAAATTTTTACGAAATTGCATAAAATAGCAATTTATTGTCAAAGAATTTTAAATATTTGTTATAATTAAAAAAGTATAAGTCATAGAAACTTGAAATTTTTACCAGCTATTGAGATTGGCATTTCCTTTATACTATATTTTTTTAAAAATATTATATTGATATTTAAGTCACTTATAGGCATTTAAATTATTCGAATTTTTTACATTTTTTTTTTTATAATCAGTGATAAAAAAAATTTGGATGGTACAAAATACTTGAAAATTTAGTAAAAGATTTCACAGAAGTATTTTTTATTGTCGTTCAAAGATTATTAAAATCCATATTCCCAATTTATTTTTATAAGCGTTTGAACAGCGAATATTGACATAAAATTACAAGTAAAATATAATATAATGTATAAAATTCTAGACTGACAAATCATATCTGTTTTTGAAATTTGCTCCAACTCAAAAACGAAAAATCACAAACACTTGAAACTTTTACCAAATCTTTACATTGACTTTTTCTATACATGGTTAAGTTTGACTTTTTTTGACTTTTATTTATAAACAATTTAAATTTTTGATTTTTGTAAGTTTTTTTTTAAATATCTAAAAAATTTATTTAGCTGTCCGAAAACTCTTGAAAATGTATTAAAGGATTAATTATAAGTTATCCTTATCGTAACTAAAAAATATCGGAGATGGTTTCACTCAAATTTTTTTTATAAGCCCATAAAGTTCAAATTTGTATAAAATATGTTAAATCACGATAATTTGCAAGTTATTTTGTAGTTGAAAATTCATAAAATTTTTTCTGTTTATACTTAAGATTCAAATTTTTAACACTAGGTTGTCCATAAGCTTATCTTCAAAAATATATAAAAAAAATTCTACCAGACTTAAGAGGAAAAATTTTATGACTGTTTTAAATTTACATTTTTACGAAATTGCATTATAATTCAATTTGAATATGAAATACGATATTATTATATACACATTTTAGACAAACATATTAACTCCGTTCAAAATCGTTATTTGTATATAATGATATATACCATGATAGCATGGCATTCAAATTTAACAAATCCATAATAATAATGACCTATCCTATAAACGAGGTACACTCCACCCCCAACTTTACAGCAAAGCGAGGCTCATCTGTTTTTACTTGTGTGTTTTATTCACTTCAATTATTATCATGAAAAGTGCAGAGTTTTTTTCTTTTTATAATTCTGTTATTTTCTCTTAACAGTATAAAACCTATGATAGAAGTGTAAGAACAAAATATGTGAATTGATAGAACTTTATGTACTTACAGTTTGATATTTTATAACAGTAAAAACATGGGAACGTGACAACTTCAGCAATTCCTATTTATGTTTCGTAAAATACTAAAATAACACCGTCGTTAATATACTAAACACGTAAGTGTACATACTACTATACTGCTATATAGAAGATATTTTTGCAGGGCTGGATTGTTTTGGACGGACTTTTAAAAACTTCGCTCTCATTATTGCTTTCTCATTCTCCTTCCATAGGAAATAGCTCTTAGCAATTTCCCGAGAGTGAAAAAAAGTCACCGACCTCGTCTGATGCGCAGACAATCATTTCGTACATGCCGATGGCTGTGTTGTATATGACGTGATTAATCTAATTCATAGACAAATCCTGTATGTACATAGGTTCATGCTATTACTACTGTTACTATACACGCTTATATGCACTAAATATTTAACGTATCTGTCGAACTCTTTCGTTTGATAACATTTCGTGGCATGTACACAGATATATGAACTTACTCGTGAATTTTACAATAATTATAATTCTTTATACACGAGCTATCCATTATATTTCGTTTCGTATAATAGTATAGTACATCGGCAGCGCCTTTTACTCGATTATAATCTATTATAATATTAATATGCGTTCCCGGAAGACAAATTATGTGGTGTATACGACGTTTTCAGTAATGCAAACGCGAAGACAATAGTGTATGAAATTTAAACCTACAGGAACAAATTAATAATTTAAACGGTTTTTTAAATCTTTGAAATATAAAAAACTAATTGACAATCCTAAATTCTCACAATAAAATCACGAAATTATTTTTCACACAAATCTGCACACATTCATACGTATGTACACCGAAAAGGACAATCGAATCTAAATTTATTATGCATGCGTTTCTTCGTGTGGATATAACGGAAATTAAAACGTTAAAATCAGTGGAATGTAAGAAATAAACGCGTTCGCTTTGTTCAATTCGCTTTGCTCTTTTCTTGTTTCCCGAAGAAAGTAAAAGTTTGATTAAAATATCAATAATAACATCAATAGTCATGTAAATAATACGTGAATCTATATAGTATATAACTACATACACAAAGACCAAAATATATTATAACCACGTGGAATGCATACACATTACACGGGGTGTGCCACGAAGATTTCCAGTTTAATAGTGATAGTCGCGGTAATGAAAACTCTGTTACACCGAACTACTTTAAATCACTTTAAATCCTTGTGGGACATTATATTTGTAACAATTGTCACGACATGCATAGGATTGGATGCAGCAACGCATGACGATTTTCCGGTAACTCGGCGGTTCGGGATCGAGACCCCACGACAAGAAACAACTATACTTTATAACATTTTTATTATAGCTTAAATAGTTTTTATATTCAATGACGACGACGAATTAGCAAATAATATTTAAAAATATACTGTACTTCTGGGATGACTATCCCTATAGGTGTCCGCGGAATGATCTTTTTTAAATTTCAATCTCCATACCAATTATTTATTTTACAGCACGTACATACTAATACGTATGCATTATTTTAGTATACATGTAATTGATGACGTTGTTTTCAACTAAATTGTCTGTAACAATCAAACTAACGATATATTGTAATGATAAATGCTATTGTCTCAGAGTAACACCGTGGCATTGTTACTGACAATTATCTCTTTAATAATCGCACGCTTGTTGATAATTCATAAACCATAAAAGATTAGACGGTCATTGTTGAATAGTATAAGTAATGAGCATGACAATTACGTTATCACATTATTATTATGAAAATAATTATTCCGATGAACCGTATGTTTGTATAACAGTAAAAATTTTATAAACTGCAGTAAAATACTCAACTAGAATAAGATAAGGAAACAAGTGCCCAACAAAAAAAAAATGCGTACTAACTACACATAGTATATTATAATATATATTGTATATAAGTCGATACATTTTTTATCGATTTATCGTGTTTATCTAATGCCAAGTTAAGATGAGATAAAATGTATAGACGTTATGTCACATTACCCACCCCATTTCAGTCATAGCAAGAAATATAAAAATGGGAAATATAAAAAACGCCCATCGCAGATATGTGTATACAATTCCTTAGGTTTCGGGTTTATCGGCGGAGTAAAGAAGAAAAACTCGACTGTTAAAAATCATTTTTTAAAATTACGACTTAACGACCGTCTAGGTAAATTATCTATAACCCCTGTAGTCTGTACACGTGAGACTTTATTTCACGAAAACATTTACATAATGAGATAATGATTATTGTCATTATTTCGAGTTCAACGACTAAATTACTTCGCAGGATTTTTAATTACGAACAACGTGTTGTATAGTAATCTGATATATTTTTTATAATTTCTGATATAATTATACGTAAGCTGGTTTTAAAAACAATTTAAAAACGATGGAAATTATCTGAAAAACAATATATTATTATAAATTGCTTTTATTTTTTAATTCATTGCCCTGCAAACAATACGTATTTATATATATAGTCACATAGATAACCACATACAAAATATATAGTATCTACTATAATTACCGTTTTTATATAAATATATAATTAGCACATATTTTCTACATTTCTTTATACTATAACATTATGTTATAACTTATAATAAATCACATGAGCAGCACGTCATACCGCTTAACTGTTTGTACAAATTTTATCTCATCTCGACTTTATTTTGTTTTTTTTTTTAATGTTTTCACAAAAAAGTAAGGTACCTATACCATAAGGTCTTTTTTATTATTAAAAAATAAGAATACGTGGTTTTGATAAGCATATTTTGCGAAATAAAGTTAAACATACGCATGCGATAATAGTAACACCATTCCTGCTACCAAAAATAAGAGAGAGAAACGGAATCAGACATTTCGTATGAATAAACCTCTATTATTTGGTAGGTACAGTTATACAAGAAGTTTTCGTTGCCGTTGACATTTTCATTTTTTTTTTCTTTTTTGTTACGCGTAGTGTATGTAAACGTGTGTGCAGCGTAAGCAGCCGTTTATCGTCTCGACGGATGTACTTTGACCTTTGGATATACACACATACATACACACATCACACACACACACACACACACACACACACACACACACACACACACACACACACACACACACACACACACACACACACCACAAACATGACTGCAGCGAGAGGATTTGGACGCAAAGCGACGTTTAACGATAGTTACTTTTTTCCGCAATAGCGGTTTTCTAAAGTTGGACATTAAAAGCAGAGTAAAACAGATAAAATGGACTGTTTTATTGTGCTTGTATTTTGTGTTTTCCACGTCCTCGCACGTATGACATGTTGCAAAACTTTTCAGCAATTTTTTCTATACTATATTTCTATTTAAGAGAGAGTTAGACAGGGTAAGAGGGTGAAGGAAAAAGTATATAATAATAAAATGACAAAAAAATAAAAATAGCCACCAAAATTCAGATTGCGTCCGTTATTGATTCGGTATGATACTATATGATGTTATAAACTATATGTGTATGTGTACAAATAACCCCCACGTATATATATGTATGTATATATGTATCCTAAAAACCCGAATTCTGGGTCGCCTTTCATGATATAGCATTTGTATAATAGTGTACGATGTACCGTAATAACAAATATTCGATTTTACATTTTTCCTTTAAATAATATAAAATATAAAATAACATGATAATATAAAAATAGAATATCGCCACTTCCGCGTTCTAAATGCATAATATAAGGATTTTCACTTATTTATAATAATATTATACTGTAATATCAGCTTAATACAGTAGCGTGTATACTTAAAGCCAACCAAACGTGAATTTTAATATATATATATATATATATATATACAAATTTCCAAAGGTCCTCGGTGATAACATTTTACATATGTGGCTAGGGAAATATTGTTTTTATAAAATAGGATTTATTGTATACCAATTGACCAATGATGAATAATCTATAAATTTCTTAGTATTTTACCAAAACGAGAATAAAAAGATTGGTAGATCTAATGGAAAAACGTCTACGGCCGCGGCATTGATGCATTTATGTTATTTTTTCCACGGAGAAAAATCTTAATCCGATTGAAATTTTCTCGATAAAAGGATTCCCCCTCAAAATACGTATATATATGCATTATACATACACCCAGGCCACGAGCATGAAGCATTCATTAATATAATGCATGCAGAATGGATTTATTATTTGAAATACATTCGACGTACAACATAAAATAAGTACTACAACGGTGGTGTAACGAAATTCCCATGTACGGTGTATGCTATTTTAATATGTAAATACCTACCTAATACCATACGAGCGTACTCGTTGCATAAATAAATTAAGTTATAATAATCACGAAACAAAAAAAAAAGTGAAATCTAAAATAAAATATCTACATTGATAATTAGCAAACAATAGAGGTGTTAATTTAGCGACTGTATTTCTGAACGAGTATGGTCGAATTGAGTTGAAAAAATATAATGCTCAAACTGTACTCAGATAAAAATCAGGTAGTGGTTGAACTGCAATCGGACTCAAAAAGGTATTTCAACAAAAATATCATGCATTTGAATGGGTTAAACGTTTAGAAAATACTCATTTCCCTTCCCACTTACATACTTAGGACTACCAATAATTTTAATGATTTTAATCATTGGCATAATTAAAAATTATTTTTTTATACATAAATTGCCTATAAATATTATACATTATGTGTATTTAGTATAAAATAAATACCTATAAACAATTTTTAAAATATTATTTTCTTTTTTTCGATAAACTTTATTTTATTTTTCAACTAATTTTAACAATGTTTTATAGTAATAACAAACTAAATTCAAATACTCCAACCTGATAAAAACTTCGTAAAAAGTACGTTAATTTTTAAGTATCATTTATTTTTTTTCATAAACTGTGTAGGTGACGGTATCTTGTCTGTGATATTTAATAGATGGCATTAAAATATAAGTACATTGATAATTGTGTTAAAACATTAATAAATACAAATAATTTTGGATGTGGTTATGTAAATATATTTATTAAACTTTTCATGGAAGAATTCATTTTAAAGTGGCATTAACGAATTAATACAATGATATTAAAACGCTAGGTATAGAGTTCGTAAATATGAAACTCCTGATATTTTTAATGTTTATAAAGACGAGTTTTCACTACAACGTGTACATAATAGTGAAAACATAACATTTTTCGTATACAAGTTTTGTACACGAAAAATATTTAGCTATGTCCAACAACACTATTATAACCATTTTTATGCACGACGCGTGAACGGCGTTCATATTGGAAACCCGCCTTAAGGTTTAACTTCTTATTTTAACTTTTCTTAACGAGTGCAGTTTGACCATTACCTTTTTTCAACCTAAATGTAATTCGACCATTTGTTTTTAGTTAATAAATTCAATTTGACTATGCTATTCTGAACATTGTATTTTTTATAACATTATTATTATAAACATTTAAAGGATACTTGCTAGAAAACTAAAGATCCTTATGCCCATCGAGTGCATGTATATATATAAATAATAACGAGTAAACTAAATAAATGTAACTTTAATACCATTTTCATTAATATATATTTTATATTTGTTTAATCAATCCTGTATCACCTAATAAATAAGGACTAGAATTATAGGTACTACGGTATTATAACATACACTTATATGTAATAATATTTATCGCAAAGGATCGTCATCATTTAATAGTGATGTAATCTCGAGGAAAACCCGTCGAAAGATGCGTGTGGTACACGAGAAGGAATTACATTTGATGGTGATGTTTTTAATAGTTAGGTACTCTGGTAATAAACCGATACTATCATATATAGTTACATATAGAGGTGGGGATTCTAGCAAACCGTTTACTAACTCTAAGATTTTTATATATATACAAGAGATAAAACTTCCCGAGTAGCAATAGTAGTAGTAGTAGTAGTAGTAGTAGTAGTAGCTAGTAATAGTAAATATAGTATAGAAGAGTAGCAGTTTGGACGTATTCCAAAGACGTCGTGGTTCAGGTAGAAAACCACAAAATCGAATTGAATCTCAACACAAAACTGGTATTATATTCTATACGTGTACCTATTATACTAAAGTATTAATGCCAAATCATCAACGTTTCATTTACGTATTTATAAGAAAATCAAAAGGATGTACAAGCACTATGCGATAAATATTATTTGACTTATTAGTAATAATGTCAATTGAAAAACTACGTAAGGTAATAAATAAGAATTTTCCCATTATAAATTAATATTAACATATTATTGCAGTTCGTTTTCTCTCGATAACTTAACCTAAATAGTATACATATTATATACATATATACATATATAAATATTTACTACATACGGTAATTTTAAGGCACTTATTATTGTATTCCTTCTGCACAATCAAAACTTATATTCACTGTAACTTTTGTTAAACAAACAATTTTTTTTCAATAATGTTATCACTTTAAATCCTGGCGTGATTTTCTAGTACATATAGTATACAAATTAACAAATATATTTAAATATATATATATATCATATCGGTGCTTTATTTTGTCAGTAGTTTATTCGTTGTTTATATTTATACGCTAAGAATTTTTACGTAAATAATCGATTTTTTTCTTTTTATTCAACAAGGTACACGTTAGGTAAACGATTTCAACGAAATACATAATATACGATTTTGTCATTGAGCATGTTTTAAAATGTAATCGAACATTTTGAACAATGAAATGTTTCAAAAACAGTAATAAATACAAAAAAAAAAAATACTGTAAAAATAACAGAATACGTACGTCTCGTCTTGATGTTAATATTATATAAATTTAACGAACTGAAAAGAAGAGAGAGAGAAAAAACCTAATCACCTTTAGTATATTTCTAGTTATACTTTTTTGTAGCTATTATGTATACATATATGTAATATGTAAGAAATTTATAATAATGATTAGACGAGGAAATAAATACCCAATAACTTCCAGTCACGACATGGTTGTTCTATAAATGACTTAAAAATAAGAAAAATCAAATCAAAGTAAGATTACAACGTCTTTCAAAGTATTTTCGACGTAATTGAATGTATAAACAATCATTTGCATCCTTTGGGGCAGGAATCAAATAATAGTAAATTATGAGTTAAATATACATGTATATACATGTATAATCACAATATATGATACGTCTTGCATCTGCTATGACTACAATGACATTCGCGGCTGCAGTAGCAGCATATCCCATGAAATTGTCACGGTCGATTTCAATTATAATACTATTATTATAATAATATACGCGTTTTCAGCATAAAAAGTCAGTCTGCATTACCTCATAAACATACGGTGTACCAAGTGCAGACTAATACGAGTAATAACAATGATAATACACAATACATAAATAAGTTATTGTACACACTATGTATACATGTAATACTGTGCACCGACGATAACTACCATGAAAGTCGAGTGTGAGTATATAAAATATATTACAGTAGTGTATAGCTCTTATCGCGAGTAAAAAGTTTTCCCGGTGATTAAAAAAAAAAAATAATAATAGTTAAACAGAAAGAAGTTGTATTAATATGTATCTAAGTGGAAATCGTATCCACTGCAGTGTAATATATATATACGTATAGTGTGTACTATTGTGAGAATGGTTAAACAGTTTATCGTAGCATAATATTACTATGGAAAAATGTAATTAACGTAATTAATTTGAAAAAAAAGAAACCTGGAGGGGAAGAATAAAAACGAACTACTGAAGTAAATTGAGAAATCACTGAAAAACTGTGATTGAATTGCATTTTCAAATCGCATAATATTTCTCGTGTGAATTTTTTTCGAAAATGTTTTTTTTTCTGTAACCCGCAAGATACTTGACATTTGAAATTTTAGCGTGCTAAAATGATTTTTCCCTCGAAGATTTCAAAAAATTAATAAAACAAAATTTGACAAAAATGTTATAAATGTAAATAATAAAAAACACGTTATAACACTTAGAACAAGTACAAACTCGAATAGTTATCTGGAACAATTGTATTGTATTTTTTTCCCCACTGCTAGTTGAGACTCGCTAGACAAGTACGCGTACGTGTTTTCGAAAAAATTTTTTGTGATTATGCAAGAATCGATAATGCCGTAGTACTGACTGTAGCAACGCAGAAACCGATGACGAATTATTATTTTCCTTGATATTTCTTTGATCCCCTGAAAACCGTCAATGCACAGGATAAAAGTCCATTACGTAATATATAGCCGTTTCTTTCTCACTTCAGACATTTAACACAGTTGCAGCGGTCGACTTCTATAATAATGTTCATGTAAGTAGTACATTATATAGTGATATACGCTTTTGCGCCAGTGTTAACATTATGTACTCGTAAATCCTACAAAAATAAGTACATATATAATGTAACAGTAATCAAATACACTAATACGTGTACCTATATGATATAATATATAATATGTACGTATACTCTCTTAACGAACCCCCCCCCCCCCGCCTCGCGTGTGACTAATTAAGATATTCTATACACGCGTAATGTATATTATTATTGTGTGGTGGTGCAGGCTTTGTTTGATATTAGCTTTACTAATTCTCATTCTCCGTTTGATATTCAATCGCACTCCCAAAACTTATATGTGCACGATTCGCAATACGCGTGTTTATACTCTGTTCATCGTCGTTATATGCATTGTACACACCACTGCCGTGTAAATATAATATAATGTACGTACATGCTGCTTCTTATTGTAATATTAATGCAAGTCGAGTAACCTCGGTGTGCTGCAGTAAACTAAAACTTCGAATTAAGATTAAATACGGATCTGAAGGGATATAGTATAAACTTGCGCCGCGATGCAATATACGTGCATAATTTTAATTCACAACGAACTTTTCTTGATAGAGGTATTACAATAATATTATTATATTATTATTATATCACATTATCAACGAACATATTATGTGTACGTGTACGCTTGTGACTTTATAATCGGAAAAGTGGTGGGTATGAGGAAGGAATTAGGTCTTTTTTCGTTTCATTAATTTCCACAACAGATATTTTACATAAAAATAATATATATATATATATATATATATATATACGCGAGATTAAGAATAAAAATAATTGATAGTGCGCTTAGATATTTTACTCATAACGTGTAGGCTAACCAACAAGGAAATTATTAATTTAAACGGTTGCACCGGGAAACGACAATGCATCCCTTCTTTTACTTTAATCCCATCTACTTTATGTGTATATAGTATATAGGGTACACATGAATAAAATAATTATAAAGCTTTGTATTTCATAACATTTTCTAATATTATTAAATAAAACTGATAAAAATAACAAAAATATTTATGCATTTATTTTATGTAATAAAGATTGAAAACCTTAAGTCGTATACTGCATAATATTATTTTTCTATATTTTCAGAATTTAAGTTTTATAAATTACAACGTAACTATATATCGAATTTCGATGCAAGTTTTCACTTCTATACGTTACATTTAAGTATTTGATTAATTTTGAGATTTTTATAAATCTTATAATTTCAAATTAAAATTATAGAAATTTTGTGACTACAATAGAAAAATTTCCATAATTATTACATTTCATATTTTACTAATTATTAAGCTTTTTATAGGTATTTAAAATATTCGAATTTTTTTATAATTGTTGATAAAAAAAATTCGCTTTGAAAAAATACTTTAAAATGCAAAGAAGATTCCTCAAAAGTTGTTCTTACTGTCATTCAAAATGTTTTTATATTTATTTATTCATAAATAATCATTTAATACATTGATATTTTTACGAATTGTTTATCCTTGATATCTTCTATATTTTTAGGGTATATTTCAGCCCTTTTTTAAATTTATTCAATTTAGTATTCTATATACTATAGTGCTATACAATCCAGCTCCGATAATTATAATGAATAGCTATCGTGGAGATCGACATATCTTCTGGTTTCTTTATATATTTAATATACATGAGACGACTGTTAGCGACGCACGATCGGGTCGGCAGCTGACAATATTGCGGTCGGGGTTGCGCAGGTCTCGCGTTTCCATTAACAGAGTGAATTTTTATTGCTCGGCCGCATCTATTTGTCGCCATCGTATGATACGTATGCGAGAATAAAAAATAAATAAGTAAAGAAAAAAATATCAGTCATCCACTTTCATTATGTAAAAGTGAATTAGAACTGACGACGATGCGATGTTCTTGGAACAGCGTGCCCTCGATAAGGACGCACAAGGAAATATATACACATTTGAATAGGTGCATAATACAACGCGGGGGTGGAAAGATACGAGTTCCGATGCGGCGGCGGATAAGGTTCAATTTATATATATAAATGCATTAATGAAGGAAAAAGATCCTTCTCCGAGCGCGAATGCTCCATGCTGTCGTGTATATAGATTCGCGGGGGTTGTCGAGGGGAGTACGTGCGAAGTAGTAGTGCGTATTGCCGCGGACCTATTAACCCATTAATCAATTTTCTTTTTTCCTTTTTTTTTTTTAATAAGAACAGAACGTCTAAATCGCGTCGCTGACGTGGAGAATTGGGTGTTGGAGGGAGGGATCGTAATTCATTTCCTTCCTTGATTACATGGTTTTTTTTCTTCACGATACGCGCTTGATTTATTTACATTTATACGCGCGAACATAATCATAGGTAGGAGGTATATAGGCCTATATGAGGGGGTTGAATGAGGGTCGGTCTTCCATGTGTTTTTATATAGCTGAGAGATCGTGGCAGTGGTGCGTAAATTAACTCAGAGTCTCATTATGATGTCCAGAGAGACAATATAACATGTCACCCTCTCCTCGTCGTGATATTATTTAAGTACACACGTGAGGTTCGATCTTACAGCGTGGTATGCATAATTTTAAATCATATAATATGCGACAGCCGTAGTCACGTATTAAATATATATATACACACAGCACAGTATTACCATGAAATGAGTCATATTATATTCCATAACACCCTGTATACATGCATAAAGTAGTATAGCTACCTTACCATGTACACACACACACGCGCGCACACACACACACACACACACACACACACACACACACACACACACAGTGAATTAGGATAAATAATGTCAGCGGTGTTATGTTTGTTAGGCGTATACGATGCAATTTTCAGTTTGATTCAGTCTACTCAATTACATTATTTTTATTTATCCGCAAACGAGGGAGCGCTGATTACGATGACTGGCGGCGAGTGAAGATACTGTGAGTCTTCATAAACGAGTTTCGCAGTGAATTTTGAATTTTTGTTATCGAAGAGAGAGAGTGAGAGGGATAGGTGTGAAGTAAGTTCCATCGCACGCTAATTCATTGTATCGTGTTCGATATAGGTACTAACAATAATAATTACAATTCATGATAATAAAATGTACGCTTGTAACATTTATTATAATACGTCCATTCTAGTGATGTGCTGCACGGTATATTTATGATTTTGACAAAAACGTTATGTTCTTAAGTCATATAGTAACCGTCACTGAATGACAGTAGTTATACCTGGCTCTAGCCAGTTATACGTAACCATTACTATTCAATATACTAGTAACGATTTTGTCAATCATTTTCGACAGATTTATAAGTTATAATTATAACCAAAGTCCAAAATAAAACCATGCTCTACGCAAAATAATATATTTTAATAACAGTAGTAATAATAATAACAATATATACAACGGATGTATATGAGATGCTGAGATGCATTCCATGATATGCTAGGGTCTTTACGACCGTTATTGTTATACTATTATTTGCATTTCTTTTTCGTGGAGAAATATAATATATATATTATATGTGTGTGTGTGTGTGTGTAAGTGTATGTTTACTATCTATGTATAAAAACTATATATTACGTTCACAAATATATACTTACATATATATATATTTTGTTAAATATACAAGCGATAAATAACTTCTGGAACTCCCGGAGCCAAAAAAGAAGACGCGCCCCGATCAATCCCGGTCCTCGTTGGAGCACAAAAACAATTCGTTCTGTACGGTTTCCAAAATACAAAAGTTGGACGGGGAGGGGCGGATACAATAATTCGGATGCTCAGACAGCGACTATATACAGGCCAAAGTCGGTTTTTAAAATATAAGCTTCCCTCGGAGCTTCGTATATTTTATACAAGAATGTATGTGTGTATCGATACACACGACGAAGGATAATGATGGTTTATTGTGCGTGTGTGCATCGTCAAATTAGAATGCGTATCTATATATATATTATAGATATTATAAATTTAAAAAGTACTCTGCCAATTAATTCAATGCATTTTTTTTAGTGAGCCGTGTATACTGGAAATATCTTAGTCTCATTTCAGGGAATAAATAATATTATACATCTAATAAATAATAATATATTCAGTCAACGAAAGTTTATGGATAAAGAAAAAAGAAAAATGACTCTTAAACTGTACAGTAGTACATAGTAATAGTTTTTTTTTTATTTTATAAATATCACACTGCATAGTAATAAAATTATTTTATTTATACGATATATTTTTATAGTAGTATACTGTATACTTCATCAGTTCGATATATCATTTTATACAATAATATTACATATATGTATTACGATAACACTAAATCATATACTATATATATTCTCGAGGGTTAAGGACAATGATTTTCTGTTTGAAATAAAAGTTCAATGCTGTAATTACAATAGAACACATGAATACGTGTAATACGAGTATTCTTTGAAGTTAAAACAGTCGACATTTCACTGATTTTTAGAGCACGCGCATTAACGTTGTTTTCAATACATTATTTTGTACGGAAAAATCCGGCTTTCAGATCTGAAATAACTCGAATTTTCTTTTCGCCCGTCTCAAGTTGCAATAATAACTACCTTATAAAGTACCATAGGGAACAAGTACATTACATCGTTTATTTTCAGCTTATTTCATATTGTGCGTGGAATTCAATTTACTATTTATCAAAAAATTATTTTATGTCAAGAAAAAAAATTAGACAATTCAAATATCATACGTGTAAAGTTACTTCGTAGCGGAGTATAGGGTTGAATATATTATTTATTATATATAAAATTGAATGTTTCCACTACAGTGGGCCAGTAAAAAAAAAAAAACTGAATTAATTACGATTACGATTGATAATAAAAATCTATCAAACCGATAAAGGTGAAATACATTATGATTATGTAACCAAACAATTATAATAATTTTTCGTTGGAGTTAATAACATGGAAGGTTACATTTTTATACAGTGCATCTGTGAGTAATTTTGCTATTGATACTCAGTAATTTATTCTGTGAGTTTCGATTTCATCCAAACGGAAAGGGTGTAATAATATAGAAGTTGGTTAGACTATATCACATTATATTATGTAGGTATAATACTATGCCTAGGTAATCTATTTTATCTAGTAAAATACCACAGTCAATAATACGATAGAATGTTATATTATCATGCGGTGACAAAGTGAATTTCTAAATATCAACTTCGGTTTGTGTTTTCCAATTAAACCACGTGTATCAACAATCAACGTTTGATTTTTATTTTGTGGTATCACGTAAACACTGTAATTTGTTGATATTAGATTATATTATTATTCAAGTAGGTGCACAATAATGCCACAATATTGACAATTCAAGGCAAAATACTATGAAATCGTACACAGTTTAACGTATATAACATTCGACGTCATCCTGTACAGTGTGCTTACATATATGTAAACCCAAAATAAAACTGTATTATGTTGCACAATTAATTAATGGACATCTACTAATCGATTATTATACCAAATAATTCCATAATCTTACGAAAAATACTCGTTAAAGAGTAGGACTCCGTTTACTTTTTATGAAGTAAAATACAAAATAGAAAAAAAAAATATGAATTTTTTACTTTTATTAATGTATACCGTGAGATAATGACTTATCAGATTTAGAGAAAAATTATAATTCAAAATCACATAAATTAACGGTAAAACGGAGTGTATTGTGTAAAAACGTATGTGTAAATCACAAACTAATATCAAAAATACAAACTACATATTAAATTTATGATTATTCATCATTTTATTTAAGGCAGTATACTATATTGAGTAATAAAGAATACGTATTTTTTAAGCCATTTTAATTATATTATTGTGTATAATATCTATGTTTTGTATAATAATAATATTTCAGTGGTTGTTTGATTATGAATGGCTTGTTATCAAATTCGTGTTCCCCCAAACCCTTTTTCAAGCAACTAGGCGCATAATTATCATCATAATATTATATAGTTATGTTTCATAAAGTCCCATCATGCGACTGTTTCGCGAACAGATCGTACTTTTACGGTTACTACAATATCACGTAGTAATATACAATATATTATTAAGCATTATAAGAATTATTTTCTTTAGCTTATATTTATAAGACATACAATTTATAAAAACAATTTTACAATAAGCATGTGAGAGGATTTACATTGTTATATAGGAATGATTGACACGAAGTAATCATCCGGCAGCAACACACATGTGTAGGCGGTAGTGTCGCAATGACCTATATGCAATATACGCAGAATATTAATTTTCATAAATGCGCTGTGTGAAATACGCAACTGCCGCATCAGATTTACCGATTGGCTTGCTGGCTCGTTGTAATATTATCTCATACGTGCCATGCGCTTTTCTTTGTTCTTTATAATCGAATTTATTTCAAACACTCCACATATAGATACCTATAGATGTATATTTGCGAGCGCGGGCATACACACAAGTGCCCATATATATATTCGCAATCAGAGTAGTAACAGTGACGATATGGGTACATGCAGTAGTGATACAAGTACCTTGATACATAAATAATATATTTACAATTATAGACATCCAAAGAGAATGAGAGAAAAATATGGTCTGAGAAAGTTGTCGCTCCGATTCCGTTTTGTTCAACGTGTTCCGTTCCGTTCAATTTAAAACGAAGTTTGGACTTACTTATGCGACAAATCAGATTAATGATATGCATTTATTAAAATAAAGAACTAAATCGTAATAAAGTAATGGTCACAGGCTCGCAGTTTTATGTTCGCGTTTCTCTGACGCTATTTAATTATATAAATATGTATAATTATATACTAGAATGTACATAGATGTCACTATTTATATAAATTTCATCATCAAAACTTCCACAATTCACTGTTCTATGTAATCAATCATAAGCGGAACTACGGCCTGGGCCAACTGGGCCATGACCCAGGCTAATTGGTTCCGTGTTAATGTATACATTTGCTAAGAATATATTATTTTAAATGTAATAAAAAATTAGGTATAAATGCAAAAGAAAATTGAGAAATTAACTGTACGTAATAAATAGAATAGTTCAAATGTTAAAAATATATTTAATAGTATTACAACTGGCCATCGAAATCAAATCATTATCAAAAGTTTTTAAATTATTATATTTGTTTTTAGAAAATGTAATTTTGCAAGTCTCGCCATATTATTTTCATTGTTCGTATGAACAATACGTTCAGTACCTACGGGTTTTATCTTTTTTTTATTATTGTGTTTAAATATCCTAATCATCAATCGTTTATCGAATAATCCAAATATAAACATTATATAGTTATTAGTTTAATATTTTTGTTTATTTGACGACCATACCTACTGGTGAACAAACTGAGAATACAGATGCTTGGTTAGCAAAATGGATAAAATTATTCATTTTATATTTATTTTTAAGTGTTAAATTTAATTAATTGTATGCTAAAGCATTACTATATATAAGATCTAGGTATTTATTATCTAGTTATTAGTTTTTAAACCAAATGTACTTCGATATAATATTTTAAAATTCGCAGTGCTACAACTTGATATATATAAGTGGGTGTGCAAGCAAATATTATAGAATATAGGGCCCATGTAACCAAGTACCTAAATAGTAAATACTATATAAATAGTAAATAACTTTAACAAAAACTTTTTAAAAATTAATCATTGTAATTAAGAAATTATAAAATGTTCAGTATTTATAACTAAGGATTGAACTCATATTTTAAGGATTGAAATCAAATTTTAAATAATTAATTAATGGTTTGATACTCGACGTACAAAAATATTTAGCATGAAAATATAACATAACTAAAAATATACTTTGCCATGATAAAAAAAAATGTATGTATAATAACAACTTCAAATGATTTCAAATTGGTTTGAGAAAATATAAATATGTACTAAAAAACTTATTATAACGTAAAAAAATCTATCCTGTAAATTGCGTCTCGTCGGTCGCACATGTAGCTCACCGCAAACGCAGTAATCTTTAAAATGTATAAATAATATTCTCTTATATTTGTTCGTATTTGTTTGCCCGCATATTCGTGATAACTGATTACCGTTTTAAATGTCTCGTTTCGTGGAGATAAATTCGAGCAAATTAACATTTGTAAAGGACAAAATAAATAAAAGTAATTGAAGTAAACAAGTACAATCATCTCATCAGTAAACTTTATACTGTATAAAAAATAAATACTGAAAATTTTTTTTATGATTATTATTAATTTCATTTGACAAGGTCTTGAATGCAGGGTAAAATCTTTTTTTTTTATAGCCACGTCTTCTATTTTATGAACATGCATTTTTAATTACGTTTAAGAGTATGAATATTTATATAGATAATTTGAATGTAAAAAAGAAAAATGTTTCTCCTAATATTTTTACGAGTCTTAACAAACACAAATATAAAAAAAATTATATTAAACTCATGGGACATTATTAAAGATTAAAATTATAAAAACTCGTAAAGTCAAAAATATACATGCCAATTTATAGCGTATACATCTTGTTTAGTATATTTAATCCTAAGAAGAGAATTAGACAAAAATGTATTATTTTGAAGCGAAACAAAAGATTATATTCAAGAATGGATTTGTTACGTTTTTAGGGTTCGACAAACTTGAACCTGTTTGAAAATATGTAATTATTTACGACATCAAATAATTTCGAATCTTAATTATATTGTTGAATTGTGGATGAATACTTAAATAATGCGAATTCTTTGTAACTTCGTATGTACTATCTAAATATTTTATAACGTGGAAATAATTTATATAACATTTGCATTGTAAACAATAATTGAATAATAGTATTATATTGCGTAGTATGTAAATATTATGTTATACAAATATAATAATATATATTGAACATATTGTTCTACAGTGTAATAACCTTAAGTTGATTTTGATAAAAATTACATAGATGTTGATAATAAAAAAAAACTTGTATTATTTTTATGTTTATAAAACCGTCTCAATGTACTATTCTGGTTTACAAATTACTTTTTTGGATTCCCAATCAGACGATTAATTATGATAAATTATTATACTATAGGCCTGTAGCCTGGGTAGAATGCTCTCAAATAAATTTCAATCATAATTTTGTTGGTAAATCACATTTTGTTTTATCTACCTAGTAGGATAATTTAAATAAGAAAAAAATATTATAAATAATAATACAACAAAAACCATTAAATCGAACACAATATAAATCAAAAAGGTTAATTATTGTAGTAAGGTGTATGTATATATATATATATATTTATATTATATTGGTCATATAACTTATAACTTATAAGCAATAATATACATAATATTTTAAATATTATATATGAATATATATTTATAACAATATATAAAATACATTTGTAATTGATAGCGGTGAAATTGAAATTGATTAGCTTTTTTTTGTCTTATATCAGTAATAGTATAAAAAATAAGTAAAACAGATGGATTTCTTTTAATTAGATTTTAGACAATGTAATGCATACTGTGTATAGACGCTTGGAACGCCCTTCAAACTGACGGCTTTTATCTCGAGGTTATGAATTCTATACCATTCTATATATATATATATATATATATATATGTGTGTGTGTGTGTGTGTGTGTGTGGTTAGTGTTGTATTGTTTTCACGAAAAAGGCCTTTGAAGACTTTGAGAACGCATTTATATATAGACGTGTATATATTGGACGCCAGAGCGAATACCCTCTTCTCCACCGTGTACGCGACTAAAGATATATTGCTGCGGTAAAGAAGAAGGGACGAGGGTGCGTATATAAGGAAGTTGTTTGTTCGATTTGGGCGGACAAGTCAATAACGGTGTCGGACAACTACACTGCAGCAGCGATTGACCGCATAACGGAATAGTGGTGGCGTTCAGCTTTAGTTATAAGGGTTATATGAGCCACTATCCCAATCTTTCCCGATCATCCTTTTCTCATTCATTCCCACCGATCCCTGGTTGTCGACAATAGTTTTCAATTAAATACTTTCATCGCGTTCATGTACAGGGTGCGTTATGACACTTTTACTGATGATTCGTTAACTGCAAATCGGTCAGAACTCTCGCGACCACACTCGGTATGTACATCATATTATGTAAATCGTATATACCATGAACAGTATATTAACTCTCAGTACGTCATGTGTGCAGTTGTACACTCTCCATCTTACTCGACAAACCCGGGTACCTGTGTGTCCAATATGACCATTTCACCCTACCGCACTGTCACACTATCAACATACTGTATTATACATACTTCCCTTGTGTAGTCGGCATACAACTCCTGCTGCAGCACGATATATTTGCATACCCGTATGTCCTGCGAACGTGGATCGGGAGTTTACCAATTGCGCTTAAAATTACCTTTTCATAAACCAATTGCGCTCGAAACATTTTAGGGTCGATATACCAATTGCGCTTTAAAAAAATTTTAGGGTCGATAGACCAATTGCGTTCAATACATTTTATATTACCTAAGGAAAACTTAATAACTGATTTTTTTGCGAGTTAAAAGTAAAAGTCTTCCTAGTAGGTGAAACGTATGGGCTTTATACAATTTAGTTAATGAAAATTAAAATAAAATAATATTAATAATAATAAGAGAATAGATAGTTAAATCACAAAAATATAATAATAATAATAATACAATTTTGAGTTTAAGGTAATCATGATGTTTGTATTTTTACAATGTTACAATAAATGATGATTTAAAAAAAAAGTATAATAGAAATAAATGAATAGGTACACTAACCAGTCACAACTCACAAGTTTGCAATTACATTAAAATAATTAATTTGGTCACCATGAAGTATAATAATAATAATATACTAATTTAAAAAATATATAATGTCTACAAATAAATTAATAGGTGGATACATTAACTGGTCACAAGTTAATTTTCAATTATTCAAAAATTCGTTTCTATTAATTTCGCCAGATTTGTATTTATCGATATAAGAATTAATTATTAATTTTTTTTTAAAATATGCTTTATTTGAAATATATTTTTCTTGTTCTATACTATTTATTGCAATATACGTGCTAGTCTGCGTTTCAATAATAACTTTTAAAAAGGCAAAAATATTTGGATGGGGAGAATAAAAGTTTGTAGAAAATGAAGCGTGAAAAGCTTCTCACGCATTAGTTGTACGTTCACAACTTATTGAATTGGACGCCCACAGTTTCGGAGGAAATGTAGAACTAGATGATATATAGTTTTCAATAAGATAATCAGTGAATTTGGTTAGATTTGAATTAATTGGTTGAATCGTCATTATTTCTTCTACAAACACATCCTCCACTTCTTCGTGTGAAAAAAGTGATAAACCAAAAATTAAATGTAGCCATTTTCCTACTTCTGAATTAGGGTTTTTATACTGTGTTTGTAGTCCACAACTTTGAATATTCCTCCACCAAGCTTGTGATAAATGAAATCGACACCCCACTAGAAGTATTGAAGGCCAGACTTGTTTAATTGCAAAATGTATACCTTGTTCGAAATCGGCAACGACTGTTTTTGGATTAAAATCAAGATTGAATGTTGCACATTTACTAATTAAAACTCGAAATAAATATTCGTGTGTACTTGATAGTTTATTTGGTAGTAAAGAAAATATAAGTGGAATATAGCGCCCATTTTTCAAACTATGTATTGTAAAAAGTTGGTAAAAATATTTAGAACAAAATTCAAATGTTCCATCGACAAATATTTTGTCACAACTACATAAAAATTGTAAATTTTATTTTATAAAATACATATTATATTCAACATATTGTCGTTTATAAGCAATAAATTCTCACCCTTGTATGCATTCGGATCCAAATTATTTAAAGCTGTATGCACTTTGGTAACATTTTTCGTTAAAGGTGGTAGCATTTTTCTACGAGTACGATAAACGCTTCGTCGTATAGAATGCACATCGTTTAATGTCAAATCTAATACACTTGATTGCACTTCATTCCGAATTAATTTTAGTGATCGTGTTGTAACTTGGTCTGTTGCTTTTCATTTTAATGAATTAGCAACAATTTGTCTATTAATATTTGAACTTGCTTCGTGGTTATGATCAAAATTAGATTTTAAAAGCACCGTTTCACTTACATCACATGAAAAATTTAAAGTACACGATTTAATTGTACATCTCCATTTTATTCCATTTTTTGAGATAGTACATTTTCGAAACTTAAACTCATCAAGAACTAATAACGGTTTACCTTTTTCACTAAAAGCTTTTGTAAAACGATCCATATTGTAACGTCAAACAACTCAAACTAATACTAAACGACTAACAAGACATAAGTATTGGGTACCTATCAATATGATTTATATTTATATTGGGTATCATCAATGTGTTCTTCTATCTACAGTACATATTGTGTGCAACAAAACAATTAGGCTGATAAAATATATCCGATAATAATGAAAACTTGTTTTCGTCCATCACTCAAATGTATACTTCTGCGATCAAAATATGTGCGTAATAATAATAACGTTTCATAAAATTTCCTATAGTTATATATACATATATAATAATACAGTGCTATAAAATATATTAAATTGGTATATTGACCGTAAAATATAAAGAGCGCAATTGGTACACTAACCCTAAAATATATGCAGCGCAATTGGTATATTGACCCTAGTATAAAAATTTTGTTTTAGACGCAATTGGTCCATGCCCCGTGGATCAAGCATAGTAGTGTGTTATAATTATTATAATGTATACATATACAGTCGTTGTACAGACAATAATAAACGGAAGTTCATGGACCTTAATTGATATGTGTATAGTTGTATATGTGTGTACACACCATTTTAGCTGTTTTGAATATATACATATAATGTAATATGAATATATACATGCAGACGGTTGTCCAATCGAGCGTAATACTATCCAAATTTACCACCACGTCTATCCTCCAACACCACCGGAGCTACTCTGCGAGCGAGCTTATGGGTCTTTCACCGTGTCCGTGTTTGTGCTCAGATCCTATACATACATACGTACATATATATATTATTGTATGCGTGTGCATGGGTGTTTAACAATTAAGGATCATAAAAACCCAATAGGTTTTATCATGGTTTCACACTCGCGATATACCTACGGTTTTTATGAAAAATTGACGGCAATAATGTGCGCACAGGATTTAAACAACAATGGCGTAGTATATAGCCCCGTATGTAGAATACAAACAAATTTCTAAAAGCTTTATTTTATATTCTCACGATGTACGTATGTAGATATAATTTTTCAATTTAACCCACAAGGCGTAAATTATTATTAAACGTTATTTTTCATTTTATCACCAACTACGTCTACCACGTTGTTTACCGTCGTATCGAATGTGTAAGCATAATAGTATACTAGTGTAATATATGTACGTTTACAGTAGTTTTTTTTTAGAATCTTTAAAAATAAAGTTAACGTTTTCCACGTATATAATGTATTCCATCAATGCATTGTATAATATACGCTAGCAATTATTTTACATGTCGTCGTTCTAGTTATAATATATTATACATGCAAAAATTAAAAACAATCATTCGCAGTGGCCTATTTGTTATTCAGTTTCGATGTCCCAAAAACTATATATTTACGATTTAATAGTTACCAGAAACGATCGACGAATCAATTCGTTCATGAGGTCATTTGCGTATACACATGCGTATATTATGATATTTTTATTATTCATTTTCAATCAAACGATTACGGTACGAAACATTAAACAATAATATTATGTCTCCGCACCCGCACGATCGATTTAACTCGACAAACTGTATATTATCATTATTATATCATGTATATATATTTATGTATTTGTTCACGTGATTTTAATCGGGGGATGATTTAAGTCCAATTGTTTCGACGGACTTGCTGAAATATTGAAAACTATAATAATATAATAGAAAAAATTGTCCGGTCATATGTCCAGTACAGACGTAAATCGTCGTTATTTACGACAGGCACTCAATACAAGCTATTCCCAGTACACATAATATATTATGTACCGATCGGATCCCGCGGGACTGTTTTCGAACACCGATTCCCATCTGCAGACGCTACCACAAAACCGTGTAAACATACGCTAACCCTTCCCTTTTACATATTATATACGATTGACTTGAGGTGAACATGACGTCGTACATTGACTACAATATGCATGTACCTGGTTTCTTATAAAAACACTAATTATATCAAACTATGCACTCGTGACGAATTTAACACGTTTATATGCAAGGCAAAACATTAGAACAATATGCCACGACTCTGGTGAATGCAGACATACAGCCATTATACGTAATATTATTATATTATAATATTTAAAATTATATGACAATAATATATAGCTAAATTGCTGAACATTCGCGTAATATGTTTGGATGATAATGTGTAAGTAACAAAACGACACGTATTGTAATACACTGAGGAACGAAAAAACGTCTCTTTTAACTTAAAAATTATACATTGTGTATTTATTTCATAAAACGAGTTTTGTATATAGAGTCGTAGTAACTAAACGGTTTCAAGCACTCATTGTAGGGACGAGACACAATTTTTACGCATTTTATCGTTTATTTACGTTGTTTATATATGTTTTACACTTTAAAAAAAGTAAAAAATTTGGCACCTAGGCAATGTTTTTCCTTTCCCCCATCTCTGGTGGCAGTCAAGTCAAGTTATATATCCTAGTATTACAGTAGTACCTATATATAATATAACATATAATTTGAATATTCCTATACATTGTATACACGTTTTTATTTGCTTAATAAGTAAGCTCGACATATTTTTTAATTATGTACTCCTTTTTATTTATTTTTGACGTGAATTCACATACACGACACACGATATATTATAAAATCAATGTAGAGTGATGTAGAGTGTATTGAACATTTATGGCATTATAACAATACTATTAACGTTGTAAAATAATCATAACGTACAGTCATACAAACCAAATTCCTAAAAGCCTTTAGCTATAAAATTTCAAACTAGAGAATTAGGTGTGCCACTAATATTTACATAAATATTATATAATACGTTTATTCACGTTCGTAATAATGTTTTGCTAAAGGTTTTCTTAATTGAATCCCATAAAAAGTATACACTTGATAGTATTTCTAATCATTTAAAACACCGACTCCTGTTTTTATATTTGCACATGAACTGCATGGGCTATTATTTTATTTATTATGTTATATACGGGCGCGTCTGAAAGGAACATTTCTGAAAATGGTGTTCATGAGCTCGTGTTGAAATAAAAATAAGCTTCCGACTTCGTTTTTATATTCGTATTTATATTATAATAATTATTATATATTATTATTATTATATTGCTGATTGAAATTTTCTGTTATATCATTTAACAGCTCATGCGAGCTTAGTTTATTATTTAAAGACTGTTGGAGTAGGTACTTTAATTATGTGTACCTATTTGCTGTTGCTACTATACATACATATATAAAATCTTAAATACATAGCACTTACATAAAACAAATTTTGTTTGTTTTCAATTGACGTCAAAAATCCGTATTAATTACTCAACGCACTTAAAGAAAAAAAAAATAAAGAAAAGAAAACTGCTTTTACGTGAAGTGCGTGTAAAAACATGGAAACGGCCAAAAATATAATTAAACTGCAAGGGTAATAACAGCGAGAAAAATTAAAAGGAATATATTTACTAGTCTGCGCTCTGACTGGAATCCATAAAGCATTCTAAATTAATTGTTTTCATATGTATACACTTAGAATATTTAGTAATTAATTATGTCCACCATCAAATGGACCTCCGTCTGAATTAATTGACGTATTATATATTTGACACGATATTTTATAATGTAGTATTTTAGTCGCATAAACTTATCTTACGTGATTCGGTAAATTGACCTTTAAAAATTCCGTCGTTGTGAAAATGTCGTAAAGACCTAAATATCGAGATTTAAGTCGAACAAATTAACAGATGATTTGAATTAAATCTCGTTCATTAGGTACAATGTCATCTGGATATTTGCAAATGAAAACACAATATTGTTTCGAAAAATCTCGCACAACGGTTGCGAACCGCACACATTATGTACACGAGTATATATTGCGTCGTCGTCTAGTCGTCCTATAGACTCGAATCTGTGATTTCGCATCCACTTGGTTCACTTGTTCCTGTAAAATATTTCTATAAACGATGTTCAATTATTACGTTTAAATATTATCTGCTCAAGCATGTACGACGTAATATTTTGTATAAATGCATGAATCAATCCGCAAACATTATTAATAAGCGGCAGATGCTCTAGGGTGTAGCAAATACTCTGGAGACCGCGTAAGGGATAATTAGCCTTGACGTTTTCATTTGCATACGCAGCATATTATACCTTTTCTGTGCGCAGTGTCTAACTTTGCTTTTAATGCGATAACATATTGGGTTAACACATGAATATTAAATCACTTTTAATACCTATATATACATATGTATAGTAAAGTTACAACATTGCGTTTCTAAATTTGAAAAGTTTTAGTTAAAACCATGAAAACGTATATATATATAGATATATATATTATACACGTGTTTGCATCGCGATAGTACTGATATTTCGGTGACAACAATAATTAGTTTACGCAGAAATAAAATATTACATTTCATCGTATCGTGCCAATTAATTTAGAGCGACGTAGTTCCGAATGCGCGCTATATTGAGTAAATGTATATGTACATTATAATATTAAATAATCTTCTTTAATAATACGTGGAGAATTACCTTTAAAAAAACCTGCCCGTTGCATGTATAACTATTATAAAATAAAACTGACAGAAATATAAAATTAGAGAAATTATTTTTAATTTGTTTAGAATTGCTGTAGTTTTAAATTTGACTACAATGTATGAACCATAACAATGATTATACATATCATAATTTAACTACATGAATAATGAATTTTCAAGTTATCTAATGTGATCGTTTTAAAATAGTTTCGTTTAAAATAATACTATACGTCTGAATAGGAATGTTATTAGCATGTGGGTAAATGTGATATTTGCACATATAAAGTTAATATGAAGTTCTGCAGTTGGATAAACTTAGTGATAAACTGATAAATAAATATTTAAATTTACTCTAAAAATTAAATTCTACAACTTTAAGCTTCATGTGAAACGATTGCTGATTGAAATATGAGGGTATTCATTTTGGTTGGTATAAGAGAGAAATATTCGAAATTATGTATTAAATCATTTTTCTCCATACTCTACCAAACATAGTAAAAAAGAAAATTCGAGAAACACGGGAATGATATTCGATACAACTTCGCGGATAAACATCAAGAAAATAGATCAACAAGTATCAAAAAAGCGGTACATATATTCAAAAATATTTAGTATTACATTAAAAGACGATTCTCAACATACATTAAAATTAACCATCCGTATATCTTTCTACTATGCCTTATATACAAAATACCACGTGCAAATCGAGTTAATCATTTTTGACATAACCCTGGTCAAACACGGGTAACTAAGACTTTATACTATTTAAAAAAGAGTTTTTAAACAATGCGTCACAATAAAAAAATTTAAGTTAGAAGAATACAAACGAACAACTACAGAAAGAGTTCATTATAATATATTATATCAATTTGCGCTTTCCACAACGAAGCGTTTCCGGTTGAACGCTTTTGAAAACAATGACAGCTGTTTATTACCGCAAATATAATATTATACAATATTATTGTACAAGACAATTGCTATACCTAGAACGTTCCGAGTAAAAAAATGGTAGAAATAGCTGAGCGTTTATATTTTCCTGAAAGTGACTTTTTTTCGTTCATACGAGATCGAGTGTATACAAAAAATAGGAGTACAATTTTTATATTGATTCGAGTCTGTATGACACAACAGTAAAGCACTGCATGCGCGCATTTTCAGCGATGACGTATCATTAGGTATTTCCATTGATTATAAATACTAAGTATTAAATTAATGGTATTACAAACGCGTAATAATGTTATTACTGTCTATAACGTGATATATTTATAACAGTAACAGTGATGCTGTACTTTGAACGAGAATATAATGCGAATACGTGTTGACTTTTCGTTAAATGGCACGGTAAGATAATATTACCTATATAAGGTACGCATGTAAATAAAACGATTATACATTTATATTGTATTCGGTTTATAATCACGCGTCCACGCGTCATTCAATATTAAACGATATATACATGTATAATACATAATTAATATACATATATGTGTGTAGATGAACAGGACGAAAAGAAACTATGCAAACGACAAGCACATAAATCAAACTCGTGCAAATGGAGCGCGCGTAATCCTCTAAATAATAATATTATGTTAAACAATGCACCGCCAATATGGTGGATATTATTCGGTCTCCACGTGAGCGGAACAAGGCACACGATAGTCGTCGATAGCCGATAGAACGCACGGCAGAACATAATTTCAGATATATATATTATACAGTATATGTATTGCTTGAAGTACATATATATTTTATATACAGTATAGAAAAGCGTTAGATTCGAAACGACCTTTGAATGGGGAGCGAAATATCGTTTTGTAAGGAAACCATTGCTGCGCGCGGAACGTTTAATGGGCAAAAGTATGTAGGTCGTTTTGGTAGCTATAATGTACATAATGTGTGTATAATGTGTATAAATATATTTATATTCAATACGAGAGGAAAAAAGAGGTACAAAGAAGAATCCCAATACCACGTGAATATAATAGTAATAACACGTTAACGAGGAGATGATAATACGGGCGAATGCTCTAGGGTAATATTACGCAAAGTATGTATAAGTACGAACTCTGCAACTGCAGTAGTACAGCGTGTAGCACAGCAAATGGCGGGGATTAAAGTAATTATAATAAATTAATATAAAATGGAAGAAGCACTGCTTTATTTATACAACATTATAATATTATGACAGAGGTGGCACAGCGCGCGGCGTGAACTTTTTTCTCTATACAAGACAATATTACAATTTATTTAACACATGGACCAACCCTACACACCAATCTTTACTTTCAACTCTAACGCTGTACTTTTCTGTTAAGTTGTATAATAAGTATAAATATATTATTTGACTAAATATAAAATTGAATTTTCGAATAAGTTCACTCGGATTAGTTTATAGACCAAAATATTGACAATCATTATGTCAAATTTAAAAATAAAACTTAAGGAACGTATATTAATGACGCTGTTAATTGAATTTAGTCAAAATTTAAACTAAATTTTAATACGTACATATGTATTCCATGTTACTCCATAAAATAATTACAATTTTTTACTTATATATATAGCAAGAAATTACATAGAATGCGTTTTATACAACTTGTTCCAGAATTTATACGTCGTTATTTCGTACTTTACGATCATTTTTATACTTCTGCATGGATTTATTCTACATATTATAAAAGTGAATTTTACATTTTAAAGTGAAGTAAAATAAAAAGTTGATACTAATCTCAAAATGACAAAATTATTAAAAAAGGAGGTTGACTCAGGCAAGACATGCATGGCGGAGAATGGGGTCTATAGTCAGAACAACAATTGAAGAGAACCCGGTCAGTAAGAGACCTCTAAGAAGACCATGCTTACGTTGGGAAGATTGAGTGAAAATGGACGCATTAAACTAGAGATACCATGGAGAGTAGTGGTAAAAGATAGAGATGGACGTCAAAATTGTATTTAATTGTTTTTTTTGTTTTGGGTACCAAACTTCCAGTACGAATTTTTACACAGAAGTCACCGCTTCAAATAATATCTATTCGCGCCATCATAATGCATATATACATCTTTAAGGTTTAAACTTTAATATCGGGAATTAGTTTGATATCCACTATTCATTAGATTAACAACGAGACGTTTATTGTGTATACAATGACCGGACGAGTATTATTTTACTAAATGGTATTAGCGAATAGCGGCTACCACGCCATTACTCGTTAAATGTGTGTGTGTGTATGTGTGTGTGTGTTTAATCTGAGGATAAATAAGTAATATACTAGGTAATTGCGAAAAATGTTCGTTCAGTATATGGCACAAAACTCAGTACAGTGTACGTTTCTGGTTTGCATTATCCTGGGTGCCAACGGGACGTTACAAAATATCTTGTAGTTTTCAAATTCTTGCTAAGCAATACGTTTCCATTTTTTAACGGTATATAACTACATGAACGAAACGAAATAATAAAAAAATAAAATAAAACTATGAAATTCGCTCATCCATATAGATATGCAGATCGTGAATGCCCGCCACTGCACTAATTGTTTTCACAGTCCATTTAAAATATATTAAAATATAAATGGCAGCTTAAAATACGTAAGCCAGATATTATTACAAAAACAACGCAATCGTATACTGCAGCTGCGACCTGCGACGTACTATGTGTGTTCTTTCGAACACAAAATATGTCCTCGTCGGAAATTATACTATTCGGACCTATCGCAGTGCGGGTGAATTTCGCTAAAAAAAACCACATCAGCTAGCGTTTGTCCACTCGCGACATTTGAACTTTTTCCCGAGGGTTTGACGTAGAGGCAACGAGAATAAAAAAATGGAAAAACCGAACGATATAATATTATAATATTATATTACATCGTACATGTATGGAAAATAAAACTAACCGGCAACGAGTGGTCGCGTGGCTATAGGTCGCAGCGGTTTCGACAACGTGCTGCAGCATTCGCTATATATACGAGTATATATGCTTTATACAAATATCGTATCGTATGCGTAGTATACGAGCGCTCACATATTATAATAATGTATACGAGATGAGCGCAATTTAACCTTATTCGACTGGTGGCGGATGCTGCACGTTAACCGTGACGCGAGAATGACGAACGACGCACTCGCGATATTCGTACTATTTATTGTCATTTGTATACTAACAAATCTAAATAATATGCTTGAAGCCTTTATTTGCTCATCTAAACACACACACACACACACACACACACACACATATATATTTACTTGGTTATATTTTTGTACACCGGGTGATTCGCCGGTTGATAGATTATGACCGATGCACATGTAATATCGGCTAATAGCGATATAATTATGGGTTTTATTCATATATTTTGTTATTTAGTAATCCCATCTGATACTTCAACTGATACGGAGGGAAAAAATATCGGACACATAGCATTTTATTACTCCCATAAGTCTGCAGATTACGTTTACAGCACGATCTATATATCCGTTAATCTTATTACTTTTCTGAGGACTAAAACCAAGTATATGCAGATGAATATATTGAAGTTTATATAGATCAATTTTTACGGGGGGTTATCAGTAAATAGAAAAAAAATCTACTATTGTTCAATTTTGACGCACTACAATCAGAAAAATATTCAGGATTTGAAATTATAAATATAAGTTGCAATATAGAGTATTCAGAAGTCATGAGTACACAAAAACATAAACGAATAAATATTTATTTTGAAGACGCAGAGATGACAGAAAAATCAGTATGCATTTTACGATAAATGAATCACTCGGAATGAACAAAATAGCATACTAGTGACTATCAAGTGATATTATTAAATGTGTACACAACTTGTAAGTTCGTGTGCGTGTTGTATATTCACTCATCTCACAGCAGTAGCAGCTGGAGAGAGGCAAGCCGGGCGCGCGAAGAAAACGGAATTGAAAATTACGAATGTCTGCAGCTGCATTATTATACATTATATAACGACAGTTACGACGAAGGTCCCGTGATTTAAGCTCGTCCTCGTCGTCCTGTTACCGGGGGTTTGTATTTCCGTATGAATATACATAAACGTGCTTACTATAGAAAATTCATACATATACATACGTAAACATTCCACGCGAGTGTACTGTGCACATAAGTCCCACGCGTTATGTTGTCTCAGCTCGCGTATTCGTTGTCGGATAATATTACGCAGTCTGTTCATCACTGATGGAGTGGAGGTAGCCGGTAGGTAGGGTAGGTCGCATTATAGGTACTTTGAATACGCATGACACAGTGACAAGTATTTTCTCTCTTATCCTCACACTTTATCGGGTCTCCTCTTTGCAGGTCATCAGCTTCTGCGATAGTTGAAATTACACATCCCCGATCCCTTGAATCCCACCTCATTGCTCTCCCACTACCCTGTTCAGCTGTACGCGCGACAGTTTTACATATATACGCATGACTCTCGCTTTTCATGTACCTACACAAAATAGACCTATAAGAAGAATTAGTGAGTTTAACCTCCGAACCGGGTGTTCCGCGAAGATTTACCGTATAAAAGCTGTGAGAATGATGTGTTTTTAATACAAGTTTACTGTTTACATCAGCAGTAAATCATCGTGCACGGACACTCTGTACGTAAGCATATATGTAGGTACTGAGTATTATTGTATGACATAGATGATAGGATTGACAATATAAGAAAATTTAAATGAACGGTAAAATAATTAAATTAACAGTTCAAAATAAATATTTTAATAGAACAATGATAAATATTTTATTAAAAATAAGTTGAAAAGTTAAAAAAAAAAGTATTTTTCGGGGGAAGGTTTGTGTAACATTTTTCATACATACTTTTTACGCAATGAAAAAAAGGGTATTATACTGCAATTATTAGGTATAACTTTTATTTTAAGCAATATTATAATTTCGTATGTGCAATTACAAAATCTGAAATGAATTTACGCATTATTTGACTGGAGTTAATTCTCTTTTCTTATTAAAGTTAATTAGCACTTTTATACGCAGTATGCGGACTATTATATAATACAAATAAGATCTTAATGTATTGTATTTAATTTATGGAAACGTTGAAAAACGTGAGTGCGATTTGTATCTATCTATCTATATATATATACAAACCTACATATTATATACAGCACGAGGATAATAACGTTGTTTAAATTTACATTTAGAGCTTTGGGTAAGCTCAAAAAATGTACAGATAATTTGTGAAGAGTATTTTGTATACAATATATATATTTATGAATACACGATATTAGTTCGTCGTTAAATTATTAATTGCCCGTTAAAAGCGGATAGTAATAAAATTCTAAAATTAGTACCAAAACAAATATTATGATATGGGCGAAAATGATTGCGTCTTGCGTATAATAATATTGCGAATGCGGAATAAACTATACTGGTGCAGAGCAAACGTGCGTCGGCCAAGAGTACGAATACGAAATACGAATAATAATATTTTCTACGCTCGCATACATCTCAGCCGTTCTCAAAGTAAATAAAATAAATATTTAAAACGCGATACTCAGTAAGTAGTGCATTGTAGCATGGACTTGTACGTTGTCGGTTTTATTACTTACTCTATTGTTCGCGGTAGACACACAACACACACATACACACACACACACACACACACACACACACACACACACACACACACACACACACACACACACACACACATATATATATATATTATAGGTACATGTGTATATATAGACTTATAGTGGCAGAGAGTTAGCAAGTCGAGTGCAAGGGAAGAAATACAAACCCACGAATTCATATATATATATACGAGTATATATGTATACGACAACGACAACGAATATCATCAATTTTATGGGGGCCAAACGTTGTTCGGTTTGAGACGTTAATGGCCGCACTAAAATTTAACAGAATTGATGGGCAACATCCATTTTCATTACGAGTTTGTATCCATTTGGGATACGTTATATCTTGCTTTGCAGTATACGTGCAGTTCTCTCTCGTTAGAAAACAATAATTAATCCATCTCCTTTGCAATTACGGCCGTTACCTGAATATGCGCAAATAAAAATAATTATAATTATAATAATTATGTATGCAATATTTTTGTCATTTATATTTTGCAATACCACCCCTGACTAACTTTTGAAGATGCGCACGTAAATATATGGTAGTACTTACATATTATTATCATCAGCATACGAATAGTTTTATATTATTTTTAATATTCTCTAATAACTCGTAACCCAGTTGCGAACTGTAAAAATGCAGTCGACAAAGGCGAAAAATAATTATGACGAATTTATTATTTCGTTCTGTTATTATCTCGAGTTTCTAGCCACGTCCAGGAGTTGGTTGCCGAGGGAGGTGGTCGAAAGATAACTATCGTCATCGTTGTCGTCGTTCGTCCGGCCGGAGTATAATAAATATTAGACTCTATCAGCGAGAAGCAGGGGGAAAATACTTACAGGCAAACTACCGAAAGAATACTTCGGCTAGGGTATATGTATGTGTGTGTGTATGTATGTACATGGGTGTGTGAGTATGCAAGTCTCGCAGCAGAGCCGAATGACTAATGGATGTAGACGTTCAACGTTTACCATCGCCGTTTGTATATAATATTTTAACATTTAAGTTTTCATTATAAACGCCCTCACTGTGTATTATGTAATCATATTATTCGAAACGTATTTAGGTGTCGCATATATAAATAATAATAATATTAATATACGTAAACGTAACTTTCTCCTATATCGTACGCGAGTGCACCTACGCGAGTTAACCTAACCTAACGACGAAGAAAATTAAAATGCTGTAGGTTAGGTTAAATTCACAATTTTTCTATAAACATTTTCTAATCGTTGATTCTATACGTATCAATATCTATTTCGAATAAGCTCAGTGTCATTTTAATATAATTTCCAATATTATTTCTCCGAACTTATCATTTTTGTATAGCTATTACATGGTTATCAGTAATCGGTATTAATAGTGTAACCGCACTTACCAGGCCCTACAGTATAAGTTATGGTAACTGTTTACTATTCATAAATCATTATATCTATAGTTTCGTTTTCATAAAACAATTAATTGAAAAATTATAATATTACTGTTGGTCTGCTTAGACCCGATTTCGACTTTTACGCTCGACCTCGTCCTGTCGCCCTCTATAGTCTATAGTCTGTATACCATTCGCCTTTGTAGTATACGAATTGTACATTATAGTAATATATACAGTTGCTTTTACGTGTATTTAGCAAGTAGTCATAAGAGACAAATTAAAGGTCTCTGATGGCATACATAATACATTATACAGCTGCTACAATCAGCCGCATTCGCGCACCGGTCATTATACGTACATGTAGGTAGGTATCTAACTGCAATATTATATCTATTTATACAAATTTACGCGACGAAAAAGACCGATCACGCATAATGCCACAGTGTTTAATTCGTTGCACCTACTGTATAATACACCAATAAGGCGGATCAAAGGCTAATTTTAGTCATTTGCATTTTACCGCGGCATCATCGTTAAAGTTCGTCTCACCACCGCGTTATTCCTAAACTCGACTCGGACCGGGTTGTCAATTAACATTTGTCAATAATTCAGTAACGTTAATTATGACTTGTGTACACAGAGATATGCGCCGGAACCCGATTCCTGCTTTGAGTTCTCCCCCGCCACTAAATCCGTCACCCAACACTATGCTTCCTAAATTAGAGACCACATATAGCGATTTTCGGTTGATAAAAATAATAAAAAGGCCAATATTTTTACATAAATCATGTGTAAAAAGACAGTGAAAAAGTTTGCCCGTCTATATACATGTGCGCACGACGACACCAGTAAAACTATTATTATATAGGTATATAATATATGCCGAACAGCGAATTCCGCGCCGCTACAAACGCGTATATATTATTATATTTTCACGTTATTTGTTTTAAAAATTCCCGTCAGCGGGACACATTCAAGATAAATTATTTATTCAAAAATATGTACAACTCGCGAGGGTTATTTTATATTAACGGTTCGGATTTAATTATAATCTGTAGCACCTGTACATATAGTTTTTTATCTCTCCGAGTTCACACAACAAAATATGCAGTCGCAGATGCTCGAATCTCGATAGTTCAATTTTATTAATAAGGTGGACATTAAAAAATTATAATTATAGAATTTTCGATTTATTCGATGTATGTTTTGTGGAAATACCTAAAGGGAATTATAATTTCCTTACGAATTACCAAAACTTACTACTATTGTTACACTCATGTATTAAATTTATATTTTATTTTATAGAAAAATAAAAATATGCATAAGTACGAAATACACCCTGTAGGTGGGGGTTAGAATACACCCATGGTAGTCCATGCCCATCTTAAAAGGCGACCAAAATGGACATAGTAGTGGGAAGCAGCGGTGCTATCTAGTGTGAATCTACTCATACTTGAACATCATCCATTAAAAATAATGGAGGATACTGCGATATGGAAGGCAACGGGAAACCACCATATTAATATCCCAAGTAACAGCAATCAACATGACAGCTTCTCAAGTAAAATATTCCGGAGGTAAAATATTCTCCCATTCGGATCTCCGGGTGGGGACTACGAGAGGAGAAAGAAATGTTAAATAATATAAAGAATATAAATTCATAGCTTCTTCAAAGTTGGAAAACCTGAAAATGGAAATGAACAAGATGAAAATTGATACCCTTGGAATATCAGAAATAAGATAGCCGAACCCAGGAGACTTCTGGAGCGGAGACTACAGAATAATACATACGGGAACAGCAGAGAAGAGACCAGGTATAGGAGGAGTAGGGATAATAGTGAATAAAGTCCTAGGTAAAAAAGTTAAAGACTACGTACAATACAATGAAAGAATCATTCTAGTCAGATTTCAGACGAAACCAAAGGACACAATAGTAGCTCAGGTGTATATGCCAACAATAAATAGTAGTGAGGAAGAGCTAGAAGAAGTATATTAAAATTTAGACAAATTAATAGAAAATGTCAAAGGGGAGGAAAATCTGATAGTAATGGGTGACTGGAATGCCATTTTTGGGGAAGAAAAAGTAAAAAATTTAACAGGTGACTATGGTTTAGGAAACCGGAACGATAGAGGGGATCGGTTACTAGAATTTTGTGCAAAACATAAATTAATAATCACAAACACTTGATTTAACCATCATAAGAGAAGAAGATACACCTGGGAAATGCCTGGAGACATTAATAGGTACCAAATTGATTACATAATGGTAAAAAATAGATTTAGGAATCAAGTAAAAGAAAGTAGAAGTTACCCAGGTGCGGACATAAATAGCCATCACAACCTTGTTATGATGAAGTGTAATCTTAAATTCAAAAAAATAACGTATAAGAAGAAAATGGTACAATGGCAAGTTAAAAAACCTAAGAGATGAAAAAATAAGGAAACAATACAGTGAATGCACTAATTATGTGACTATAGAAGATTCCCTAGAACCACAAAACATTGAAGAAAGATGGCAGAGCTTGAAACAGACAATCACAAAAACAGCAGCAAAAACTCTAGGGCATAAAAACAATACAGCAAGAAAGGACTGCAGGATGACAACCGAAATTGTGAACTTGATAGAGGAAAGAAGAAAATATAAAAATTTGAACAGTGCTGAAGGACAGAAAATGTATAGAGCATTGAGGAATCTAGTTATTAGGAAATCGAAAGAAGCAAAAGAAAAGTACCTAGAATAAAATTGTAGTGATATTGACACACTTATGAAAACAGGAAGAAGAGAAGAAGCATATAAAATGGTGAAAAAGTTCTTTGGCCAGTATAAGCCCAGAGCCGGAGGAATAGAAGATAATAATGGGAAAATGTTGTGGGGACAAAAAGATATTGTTAAAAGATGGAAAGAATATTTAGAAATACTGTATGAGAGAGAAACACATCAGGAAATTGAATCAAACGAAGAAGAAAAATATGATAAGGATCCAGTCTTGAGGGAGGAATTCCATAAAGTACTGAAGAATTTTAAGAACAAGGCAGCGGGAATTGATGGAATACAATCGGAGCTTTGGAAGGAGGCAGCAGAGGAAGTTAAAAATAGACTTTTCCTAATCATCAGAGATATATACGCGGCTGGCGAAATGCCAAAGGATTACATAAAAAACATAATCATCCCCATCCCAAAGAAGGCAGCAGCAAAGAAATGTGAAGAATTCCGTACCATTAGCCTCCTATTACATACATCAAAAATATTAACAAAGATTATATTCCAACGTATTAAATTCAAGATAAATCAATCATTGATGGAGGACCAATTCGGTTTCAGAAAAAATAAAGGAACGAGAGAAGCAATACTGGCACTCAGAATTATTATCCAAAAAAGGATTAGGAAGAATAAGCAAACATTTATAACTTTTGTGGACATCGAAAAAGCATTTGATAATGTGTTTAATGTTTAATATAATAACAAGAGTGGGGATAAAACACGCAGACAGGAAACTACTGTACAAATTATACAAAGATTAGTTGGCCATTATAAAAATCCAAGATAACGTAGAAGAAGCGAAAATAAACAAAGGAGTGAGGAAAGGATGCACTCTATCACCAATTATATTTAATGCATACATTCAAGAAACAATAGAAAAGATAAAAGAGGATATCAACCTAGGGATAATAGTGAATAGTCATAAAATAAGTATGCTGCACTTCGCCAACGGCATAGCGCTAATTGCTGAAACAGAGGAAGATTTACAACAACTAATCAAAACTATGGACGAAATTTTCATCAAGGATTTCCGTATGAAAATAAATGTACAAAAAACAAAAGTACTCGTCTGTGGAAGGGAGAATGTAACCAGAATACAGATAAAGCTACGAGGAAACCAGACAGTAAAACAAGTAGATGAATTTGCATACCTAGGAAGTATCATCAGTAGTGATAGAAGAAATAATAGCGAAATAATAAAACGCATCTGCCAAGTGAAAATAGCATTTAACAGCAAGAAAACTTTTCTTGCATCAAGACACATTAGTCTAAAAATAAGGAAAAATCTATTGAAGACATATGTATGAAGTATAGCTCTCTATGGATGTGAAACCTAGACAATAACAACGGAAAATCGAAGAAGGCTAGAATCGTTTGAAATGTGGTGCTACAAAAGAATATTGAGAATAAGCTGGATGGACAGAATAAAAAATGAAGAGGTGCTAGAGAGGATATCAGAAGAAATATTATTATGGAAAAATATAGTGGATAGGCCATATAATGCGACACGAAGGACTACTAAAATTGAACATAGAAGGATGCATAGACGGTAAGAACCATAGAAGAAGACCAAGATTAGAGTATATTCAACAAATAATTAAGAACCAAGGATGCAACTCATACGTAGAAATTAAAAGGAAAGCGGATAATAGAGAAGAATGGAAGATGGCTGCAAACCAATCTGCGGATTGAAACTATAGAGAGAGAGGTACGAAAACGATGGACATACACAATAGTATAATGATTTACTTTATATAATGTTTCATTCAAAATAAATATAAATAAAAATATTTATATGTGAAATTACTTTGAATATATTTGAATTAATTTCATTATACACTTTATTGTACTGTATACATACGTGTGAAGAGGTGGCAGCGTACAAATACATTACAGATATTTTTTGACAAATGTTATTGTTTCGCCGTCTCTATAATATCCTATATGACGAATAAATGATGTATGTCATACCTGACTATACGGAAGTGTGTTAGATCAGCATTTACATTTGTTTATATAAATTTATTCCTGTTCTTACATGCGGAGACTGATTATAATCAAACGTTCAATTGCTTTACTCTTTGGGTAATTAATGCAGTCGTGCCGTGATAGCTTGAATGACACTTTAGGTTTCTTCAAACGTGTATTTTAATATTAATTAATATTAATTAAATATTAATTAGTTTAAATAATTTATTTTTACTTATCATTGTCTCTATACAGATATATAATACTACGGACTATTATTGGACAACTGATATTTCTTTTAATATCATATTGTATTGATGAATTTCGACGGTATATACTGCAAATATAATATATTTCACTGGAAGAATTCGTTTTAAACATTGATCCTTAAGTAGAAGCACTTAAGGTCAAAATGTTAAAGTCTATATATTATTCTGTGTATAGAGAAACAACTTTATTTAAAGTGAACTGCCCGTCAAACGGATTGCCTAAATGACCCAGTGTACAGAATCAGACATATTTATTACAATGAAATGGAAAAAAAAATAGTACATAAATGAGAATATTAAATTTAAAAAAAGTAAAGCATACAATAAAATATGGAGTGATTGTAGAATATAAATGAAAAAAATAATTAATACAAAGAGTATAAATGCTTATGTATAATATTAAGTATGTCTCTCATAACAACTAAGCATATTTTTCTTAATTCTTTTAAATCTAATGCCTTGTTTTTAAAGAAGTCTTTAAGAAGAGTGGATGCTGTTTTCCGTGCCCCGAACCATAGACCATGGACTTCCCAATTGCTTATTTGGTACTTATTTTTGAAAAAAGGAACAGTTGGTTCGTAAATGGATTTCTTCTCTTCGTCCAATAATTTGTCTTGATTATCTTTGTTTGTTTCCCATCGTATTGTAGGGTCCAGAATCATTCCTTTACCTCTTGTTCGGTCGAGAATGACTATATCCGCTCTCCTATTTTGATGGTTGTTATCGTCAGTATATGCCAAGCAATGTACTTCTTCGCGTACCTCGAATCCTTTTTTCCAAAATATGTTTGCTAGCTGCGTGCGAATTTTATGGTGTGCCGAATTTCTGAGCAGCTCGGATCTCGGACAAGAGCCACGGATGTGGGAAAGCGTTTCAATTGTGTTCTTCTCACCGCAAGGAGGATTCTTGAAGTGGCGGTTTCCCTGACTCCGACCTCCCGTCGCACGATTTGCCATCGAACTCATTGACATCTTAATACCATTGCACCAGTCGTTACTTGTTATGCCCGATTTATTTGATACCCAGCTGTTCGCGGGGGTTAATGATTTGAACCATTTTATACCAATGCTTCTCTGTGGCATTTGTGACCATTTATCAAACCCTTATGCCTGAAGTTCTGCGCGAATGGCGTGTACATTAGTTCCAACCACTCCACCCAACTTATCTCTATATTGTTTAATTTCTAAGTCCATATTACGAGTGATATGAAGAAGTATAAAACCATATACTATATACCTACACGTGGAACAAGAAGACACCATCAAGTTCACAAACCATAATATCCTCTTAATGTTTGATCAAGATATAATATATACCAAGCGATAAAAAAAAAAAAAAATTATAACTTATAGATATTACAACTCAGATCCGATCACGTTTACTGACATTTGAACATTCGACCAGTGACCGCGACTTTAAATATATTATATAAAAGCAGAAACACAAAAGTGTCATTTGCAGAAGGTCAATGGATACTTAAACGAAGTTATATATATATATATATATATATCATGTATCATATATGATTGTGTACTATTTGGTGGAATCGAGTGACGATGGTCGATTGCCGGAAGACGATGAGACCGTTCGCTTGAGATTTATCGGACGTATCACAACGACAATAATAATTATATTTACATCATAATGGCGTATCGCGTATACTTTATAATATATACATAATAGGCCTTGCCAGATGAACACAGTATTTACTCCCTCTAACTCTCGTCATAACTGCGTATAACTAGTCGCAGTGGTGGATTTTCAACATTTTCTTGGGAGGTCCTGAAAAAAATATATGTATTTATAATGCATACCACGTGTCAAATACTCCATTGACATGGAATACAATCCGTATAATATCGGTATATGTTCGTCGATCATTGTTATTATGATAAAATTGAAATAAAATTATAAACATATAATTAAATTGGCGCCTGGGGGGTACAGACCCCATGGACCCCCCCCACTCCGTAAATCCACCACTGACTGGTCAACGTGGAATAACTGAATGGCTCGAACGTAATGGATATCTCTCAACGAACAGAAAGGTTGTTCATTACATAATACTTATAATAGGTATATATATTACATACATAATATTACCATGTATATATTAATATGCTTACGTATTAAACATATATTTATGTACACTACCCCATCGAACAGTTTATTCCCACAATTTCCCTCTCATCCTTGTATTTATATACGTTATGTACGACCACGCACGTTACACGTTCCCCAAAAGCCTTGAGCTATATTGCACTCACACGTTTATATATGACCGTATTTCACAAAGGATTAATATACGTTTTTATCTTTGAAAACTGCACCTTTCTCAAAAGAAATGAATCGTAAATAAAAAAAATTTCCTTCCTTTATTTTCCGTCCCGTTCCGGTCTTTTTTATTTATTTTTTCCTCAATTGGTACCCTCCCTTTCGTTCGAGGGGAAACATTTTCGGTCAACGATGAAAATAAAAATGATAATAATTATATATCCTGTGATGGAACACTCGTAGTGGTACAAGTAAATTTGGTAGTAAAAGTAGTAGTGATGGTATGTATATAGCGTGCGCGAAAAGTGAATAATTTATCGCAGTGTGCCTCCGCGTCACTTGTTTGCCGCCGGAGTAGCACCGCGCATGCCTCATCGTTCTCTTGCATAAAGTCATTGCGCACAGCTCTGTTCTTTTTTCGCTCTCTCTCTCTCTTATCCCTCTTCAGTCACCCGGTTAATAATTGATATTTTAAGTGTTTCTTAAAACAACAACGACGATAGTTCCACTCCCTCGATCGTTATACATCTTCCAAACGGCTTTTGAATTATAGTTATTATTTTGGGTTTTTTTTCGCTTACCCCGTCCGACTAGGCGTGCCCGTAGCTGTTAATTACCACGTGATACTGCCGCAGACTATTCTACTCTTAGTAGTTGTTTTCTTCTTACTTCTCTTTCACTTTAAGTGCTGAACAACAACAGTTATTTTTCAATGCCAAAAACAATTTTTATGAATATAAATTGAATAAATACAACGAATATATGTACCATAGTTTGCAGTACGCGAATCCGATAGGAATGTGTAAGGCTTCATTTACAAATAGGGGAATGAGATTTAAGCACTTTTCGTAATTATGTTGAAAGTATAAAACTCGTATAACCATTTATTACTTACAAATCACCATACATCTGATGGAACCATTAAATAATTTTATATTTATAACGATTAAAGTTATTGCTATACAATATGAGTATGTCAGAGAGAGATTTCCAATAGCTATATAAGGTCTAAATTATTCAAATATTTCTTATTACTCGTCCCAAATGTCAATCAAAAAAATGAAATGTAATAAAAATATATAATGTATATATGTACCCCTAAATCATAATCCTACGCCGATATTCCTATTGGCTGAATACTCGGCTATACAAATATAATACACTACTTTATGTACATACGATTCCTACGGTTTTTGTTAGCGAATAGTATTTTACGGTTTTACCGATGTATACGACATGTGAGTGACATTTTCACATGATATGGGAGTGATAATATTAAGTCTGTGATATTTTGATTGCGGTGAAAGTTTACTAAAAACATATTAAAAAGCGTTAAAAATCAAACGATGACTGCTGCATGTATACAACGAATCCCACAAATTTCAATATAAACTTTGAAGTACAAACACACAGTTTTTAGGAAATATAAAATCGGAGAAACTCCAGGGGAACTAACCGGAATTGATGAGCTATTATGTACTGCGAACGCACATCTTGCTGCAAAAGTTTATTGTTTGTTTTACTGATGTACAAAGAAAACTTCTCAAACTGGGTACTATAATAATAATTAAAATAACAATAATAATATTAATAATAACAATAACAATAATTTATAGAATATACACGACGGTCGAAGGTTGCACGTGTTCAATAAAACTATACATCAGTCCCCGAGACTCCGACAATGTATGTTTAAAACGTGAACACAGTATATGTACATTACATAATATAATATAATATTATATATATATATATATATATATATATATATTAGGTAGACGACAAGTAAGTATATATTTTATAAGCTTAAACCGTTAACGCAAAATCATATATCTGTTTCTTTGAAATTAACGGAAAATAATTTCTACTTTCAAGTAGATTTGAGTATTCTACATATAGGTACTTGTATTATCGGAAAAATATTTATTTTTTTGCGGTTTTATATTATTATTAGTTTGACTAGGTCACTTGCCCTATACCGCTATATACATAATATCATAATGACTATATACTACTGGTGCTACGTCTATCGCAGTGGGCAACGGCTTATACTATATGAATATATAGCTACATCCCAAGCGAGTAGTTTGCAATAAATCAACCGATTCTCGGGGATTCTGAATGAATATACGGCAACCACAGTCACCACCCAGGAAAACTTTTACAGCATATTTACAACAACTTCGACCCCCACGAGGGGGTTTATATGGAAACCACACTCGTATTGAAACGTCCAGACCGATTTTATCAGCAAAACGTAGGTACGTTTGCGAGAAACCACACGTGTGGACTTGGCTTTGTCCCTTTTTTTTTTTAATACCGACAAAGATACATACAATAGAATATACTGTCGCTGAAAACTGATCTGCTTAACAGTATATAAAATAAAAGAATGTTGCCATGACATGCACATAACCGCTGTACGCATCGTCTCGCGATTACGTCTTTTGAACACACATAAATTACCATCGTTTGGCCGACCAGAATTAGTGAGATTAAATTTTAACGAGTGCGCTTCTCGGAATATATTATAATGGTTTGTAAATAAAAACGCGGGCGGCAAACTCGAGCGGCGCTCCAACCAGTAATGTTAATTGCTTCCATTCGTTTATTAACCCAAACTCGACGTTTAAAAACGATGTATTTGTTTTCAAAAGTATATACAAAATAAACCGTCTTTAATTAAATATAAGTCGAGCGTCCAAAAACAGAAAAGGATTATGCGCGAATGGTTTTTTTTGTCGGTTTTCTTTTTTTCTCCCTTTTTCACTGGAATGTTGAATGCAAATAAAAAAAAAAAAAAAAAAGGAGAAAAAATATCTATTGACTATTACCAGTAGGATTAACCATTAATGATAATATCTGAGACTAATTTTCACTGTCGTCAAATCGTCTCGTGAGACTAGGGATGACGTGCAGTGGAGGCGCTAAAACACACGACTTGCAACATCTCATCGCAGACGCCATACACAAGAGGGTAAGTTCTGTAGGATTCGATCACCGTTTAGTTTCTGCCACCCACACCACGCGCCAACCCTTCCTGTGCCTGAAGTGCACACACTATTTACACGGCGGGAGCCATCCCCAATTAGTGATTCCCCATAACGCTCATGCCACCACCACTTTTCTGTGGTACACGGTGGGTGTACTCATCGGCAAAAGGGATGACAATATAGCTAGAGCCACCGAATAATATTAAAACCGTCTCCGAAGGATACGACGGCAATGTATATATATATACTCGTGTATATACAGATGACATTAGCATAGTATATATGTGTGTATATCATATAACAGTATACAGTATATGACGTCGGCGGGGCGTAGTATATAGCCAACGATAACTCATCAACAACGGTGTATATGTATGTAACGCCGCGGTATAGTACGATTATGGTCGTGGTATACATAATCGTAAACGCGCACGCACACTGTGGTGCACAGTAATGTTAAGGGCATACATTTTTAATCATACGCGTTTTACATATATATATTATATGAAAAGAGAACGGCGGGCATCATATAATAATGGCTTAATAATAAACGCTTAAGTAGCATGAGGGTACAACTCTGTAAAGCAGTCTGGCTAAAGGATGTTTTTTTGCATGTAAGTACACTGTCCACAGTGACGAGTACGGTTAATTAGGATTTTGTAGAACCAACAGTGTACGCACAAAAAATATCAATAATATAAGGAAAAAATTTACATTTTTTACAAATTGGACCTCTACTTGCCTTTTATCGGACGTGTGAGTTTTCCCGTCAACACAGAACTCGCTTTTCACATGCATACTGTGATGTCTCATACAACAGTTACTTACTTCTCGGTCAAAACGTAAAGCCGATAATGTATGCAACTTGATAGACGCATGTTTTAGGTATTGCGAATAATGTTTTGTAAAACATATATATCATTTAACCTTATTTGATTGACTTATTATTTTTTGACGATTAATCAAACAGCGGACCGATCACTCTTGTTTTCACTATACTATCACACTTTCATGCACTATAATATAATTTATCCATTCATATAATGTTTCGTTGATCCATGCAGAGTTCGAAGCAAAACTGATATATTTATATATATATATATATATAAGTATGTATATCAAATTGTGAAATTGCTGTCGTGAAATAGCGTAGGAAGTTATGGAGGATGTTGTATTATATAATCGCATCACCGGTCGTTTTCGCAGGAAATAAAAAATATCGCACGGGACGATGTGCATTATAAATTATACGCAATGTACAGCTCTATATTATACTGTTGATATACTATATATTATAAATATAAATATATATATATATATATGTATACGAAACGACGGGCCGCGCATTGCTTTAATTGGCTGCTCAGATAAGAAGTGTCGGCGAAAGGGTTTATGCGCGCGAGCGTGATAAATCGACTGGTGTTTTTGTCTCTTTTGTCCGGCACCGTCGACGGCTTCTAATCAAATTTGAACGCGCGCATGCGCGCACTGCGGAGAAGGGTAGGAACGCGTAAGTTCGGTTGATGAATCGTGATTTATCATTCGTCCCCCTTTACTAGCTGTCTTAAATAATACATATATAACCTAACCTATAGTATATACTTGCACAATACTCTGCAGCTACAACTATACTTTACTGCATTTATACTCCGCCATTGTATACTATATACATCTTCACCAGTCATAGCTATTACCGAGGTATATATTATATTGTAGTACCATATAAGCTTATGTTACATTCAAAGAATTTATATTATTATGTCTAGATTCGATGGTATCTGGGAAATGTTAAGTCTTAGAAATTAGCATGATACATAAAGACAAACTAAGAGTACATATTTTATCTAATTATAACTTGCAACAATCACCTAAATTTAAAACAGATAGATCGTTCATCTCGAGTAGACAAAAATGAAGAAAGAGTTGTTATGCATTTTTATATTTTACATTGATTTTCCTTACTCCACCAGTCAACACTTAACAGTCAAAAACTAACAGTATCAGTAGAACTAGTATCAGTACTACGCACACTTTTACAGGTATACACTCTGATTCTTGTTAAGGGAACCCCCTCGTTTAATATAATATAATAGTGTAGCTCGGTCGAGCTAACAGACAATTTAAACGGCAGCATAATTATGTAGACACACGTGTGAATGCGTTTTCCGTGTTATTTGGTTTTTTTGCCTTTACTGCGGCGACAACAATATTAACTCGGATCTCATTTTGCTAGGGTCTCTAATTCACGCCAGTCCCACAGCTTAAATCTTTGCAACAAAACTGGGAGAAATAAAGGAAAAAAAACGTCGAACTGTGACACAATGATCTTTCTTGTACACGACGAGATAATAATCAATCTAAGTTGATTATACATATTATAATATATATATATATATATATACATTTGTAAAGAAGTGTGTGGGACCAAACATGCCACTGTCCTTAGCGTACTTATAGCTTTTTTTCTAAACACTTTTCGTGAAAAAAAAGGAACCTAAATCAATTTTTCAGTATAGTTTATAAGTTATACCTATTACCTATACACACAAACACACACACACACACACACACATACATAGATAAAATATTTTCATATAAAATACACCTTTTTTATTCCCCACATATTGTAATAAATTTAAAGAAAAATAAATAATAATAAAAAGATATTATAACACAAAGTATATATTATATGGTGTAAAGTTCCGGCAGCAGAACACTATTTTTAAACATCGACTTTAAAATGTTATTATATTCACGTATATACAAACGTTTAACATTATTATTCATAACTTGTTAAAAAAAACTATATATCCCACAAGCCAACATTCTTTAACTTTATCTTATTTTTACTTACCCCACGGAGGAGGCAGCGAACACGGAAAATCGTTTAAGCTGAAATGTAGTTTTATTTTTAAAATAAGTCGCCACCGTCGTTTGCCACAAATCCGGTGCACCCCCGATGGTTGCTACAATACGCTAGGGTAGAAAATATACACCCCTCTCTTTCTAACCGGCAAACATTGACTTTTCCAAATATCATCATCATAAACGCATTCCTTATCTATAATTAAAATCTTCAAATATAGCGTAAAGGTCCAATTCCATATTAAAGGTTTTTTTTAAAAGCTTCCCTGCAGTAGCATCACGCACTCGTATTAAGTATATTAACGGCCATCGCTCGATCTTATTTACAAAAATGTATAAATAACAGAAGCACACTACACTACAGCAGTTGTGAAAAGTTCTTCTTAATAGTCCCATTTCGACTTTCCTTCTTTTCCTTTTTTTTATTTTTACCTTTTTACGAAGCCATCGTGTTACTACTTTTATGCAACCCGTACGTGGTAAACACTTTTCAAAGAACGTAATAAAAAAAGAATAATAAAAACTTTACCTACCTTAGATAAAGATTTTTTCGTCACAAGTGAGGTTTTCGGATGAAAAAAAAAATATTTTAAACACTATATACCCTCCTCTCACTGTGTACAGAATTCTTTGATGCAACACATGTACGCGTATTATCCATCTACATCACGTACGATACGTATAAAGAAAACCTTAGATTATATTATTTCATTATGGAAATGATATCATATTCTAAACGTATACCACTAGTCAGATAACTCGATTCAATTATGGTATATAAATGTGAATATATTTAATTTTCGGGTGATCGATCGAACTAGTATTGTTTTGTAAATCATATCGCAACGAAATCATAATATTCATTTATATATTTTCTTTTTTATTTCTATTATTATTAATAGATAAAATATTTTTATCACGTCAGATTCATAATATTTTAAAAATAAACCTGAACTCACACATTTAGGTACTTAACCCCCACCCTCATATTGTGTAGTGGTTTACGACTTTGTCTTATAGATTTTGTAGGTCCAATTTAAGTTATTCATAATTCATTTGTTCGTTAATAATTTATCTGTAAAATTATCATGCCCCACAACACACTTATTAAGTAAGGTTCGCAATAAAATTATAAAAAAATTATAAGTATATATTATAGTGTGTATATATAGGTCTTCACATTTAAATATATAATATAGTATTACCTAGCCAGAAAAACTCTTTTGCGATAATATATGCAAACTCATGAACTGAACAAATTTGACTGAAAACACTTTAACACACTGTATGTAGGTAATCATTGGTGATATTATATCTGCTGTCAAAAACACTATTTTCTCCATGACGGATAACTTACAATGATAGAAAATCACTTAAGTACCTATTTGAAAAATATTGATATGGCTCGGTACAGATGCGTTGTATCCATCCCCTGTCTACACACATAAAACTATAAAAATTAAAATAAAATATACTTATCTCTATATACTAATGAGATTTGTATTTATTTTTTAAAAAAATTACATTAAACCGCATTATTCCATAACAGAACTCTACACTACGTCCTATACTAAACAGCCGTTGACGTAGAAACAGACTACAGGAGATTTTCATTTCGCATAATCAAAATTAATTTAAAAAAAGACTCATTTTTTTAATATTTTTATTATACAATTCAAACGACAAAACCGCGAGGGAAGGATTTAAATATTCTACCTATTTTAAATCGTAACCCTAATTCCTGATTTCTTTTCACTTGAATTATTATTGTTTATGTTTCAAAATTCTCTCATTTCCTATTTTACATAATTCTTTCGAAAAAATATCAGTCAATCTCTTATATTATACACCTCGCATTATATTAACAGTTATAATAGGTAATTTCAACATTTTGCGTCGACTCCGTATAATAATAACACGATTAACTTTTAAAACTATTGATGTGAGATAAATATAAGATTTAACCCATTTAATTTAAGTATTACAAGGAAACTTAACTTTTTTTTTGTGCTTGAATTACTTTTTTAATATCATCAAAACTGTATCATTATTTTAAGTTTTTTTTCGTTTAATTAATACAACTTAGATCATATTGTCAGTCAGATTAATAAAATATATTTTTAATACACCGTTTTTAGTATAGGTAGAAAAATAACTGCTTTCCTTAAATTTACAGAATTGTATTTAATGTGTAATAAATATGTAGACTCGAAATATTGAAATTTTTAATTATTTTTTACATCGTTATTTATAATTGTATTGTACTTGAGTTATGTCACGAGTGCCACGCGCTTAAAAAAGTACATGCATATACAAACCGCCGACAAAATAATGTTTGTTGCTATTTTTTTGATACCTATATTTGAAATAAAATAATGACGGATTCTTATTAATCAGAAATATTTAATGAATTCTAATTTAATACTTTTTAATTGTACCTACAGTTAATTTACAATGAACAAGTAGAAAACTTATTATCGAACTTCCGGAACGTATCCAGTCTATATAATATGCGAAGTAGTACGTATACTTAAATAAGTTTCAAAAATTGCTACTGCATTATTTCATATACATATTTAAAATAAACGAGCATTTTAAACTCTAGATTATACTATTAATGGAAAATGCATTATTAAACGATTATTAATCATACTTGAAACGTTATAAGTTAAAGTGCAGTACCTACAGATATATATTTTTTTTTATGTGTGTTTATCAAATCCAATACTGAAAATTTTTTTTTTCGTGTTCAATTAATCAGCCAAATATATCGTATGATTTATTAATATTTTCGTATGACGAAGATACACTTTGATACACACAGTTAAAATCATTGCTGCATATACACACGGGATTTTAGTCATTTGGTCGCTTTTTCTACACCAAACACTTCACTCTAATGGTTTGTTTTTATACTTGACTGCGAACAAAGATACTTGTATCAAATACTTTCACTGGACAACACGCAAATATGTACCTACATCATATCTACTAAGAACCACCACTTTCAAATTAACTTACTTTTATTCAGCTTTAATTCACCTATCAATTTTCATAGTAGTACTTAGTTCAAACGCTAATAATAACTAAATTTATTATTTCGAACGTCATCCCTGTATAACCTTTACCATTGATTTTAGAATATACTCGTATATTCTAAAATCAATGCCTTTACAGACATAACACAGCCGACGAGCTATACAGTGGTAGATAAATAAATAAATAAATAAATATATTTGTTTAAACATAGGACACGAGAATAGAGAGCATATATTATATCAAAAAACAGAGAAAAACCGTTTACGCGTGGTGCCCAGCCAATTCAGTATTGCGGATATTAATTGTGAGCAAATAACAACGCGCAAACAAGCGGGTCGTGTACATGAATTCATAACAAAAACGATATGATTATAATACACAATGTAATAATTCTTCTGTGCGCTTGGCCAAAAACTCGGTATGTACTTTTGTTTGTCGTTTACACACAATCCGACGGACTCGTCGGAGCAGAGCGGGCCGGTTGCCAACATCGGCGGCAACACGAAAAAAGACGGAAACGATTTAGTTATCATTTGGTTTTTTTTTTTTTTTATATTTTAATAATGTTTTTTCATTATTTTGACGGGCACGCAGTCAGTTTTATTTCCAACAAATTTATATTATGCACCGATGACCGGCACGCTTGCACACATCGACGGACGGACGAATGATATCGGTCGTTGAATCCCATTTTCATTAACACGCGTTACCCGCGCACAAGGTTTCAGGATGCGTGAAAGGAGACCTGAGGGACAAGGGAGAGGAGAAGGGATAGATTGCGGTAGGAGAGATTCAGAAATCTGGAGAAAGGACCTATGTTAATTTTAATAAACGCAACAGCAGCAACAGCATATATATGACGATGACCGGAGAAGGCCGACGGTCGGATTAAATTAATGATTGTAGCCTGCCGTGTAAAGTGTTTCTACGGTTCACACATTATTAGAACACAGAGCTTTATGCCTGAACCTCTCTGCCCCTCACCTTATCGTTCGTCCTTTTGTCCCTTCGTTTCACCTCTTCCCATCCATCGACCGACCCTGACACTCAGTATACACGCATACAACATATATGTATAAGTGTATATATAAGTTGTCGTCAGAGCCGACCGCCAAAGGCGTCATGTGCATAATATGTATGGGCCACTACCACCATGCCACACAAACATCGTTAGTTTTCCATCACGTCGTAAAATAACGACGACGACGACGACGACCCGGACTGCTGTGCGTTATTTATTCTTCTTCGCTTCCGGTGCACGCGCTTTCGGGTGAATTTTAATCGTGCGTTGGGCCACCCGATTTTAATGAACCGAAATGCAGTAAACCGAGGCGGTTATATACTACACAATACATTTTGTATACCGTTTATATATACACCGTGCAGTGGCGTAATTACGAGGAGGACTTGGGTGTTGACTTCCCCCCCCCTTATGACTTTTTTTTTAAAAGATCGGTTAACTACATTTATATACTTATTTATCTATAATATTATTATAAAAAGTCTATATTTTATATAAATAATACAAAAACACAAATCCCCTACGTTAGTTGTACATAAATACTTCGTATTATGGCACATTATATTAGTGGTACAAAAATAAACCACCGAGCGGTCAAGTATTATTTTATTGTGGATCAATGACGCTCGACAATCATCGGATAATTTTATCTAAATCAGGAGCCTCCAACCTACGGCCCGTGGTCCGGATGCGGCCCACCTAGCTTTTTTAACTGGCCTGCTAAGCTAACTTATGTTTTAAAAATATTATAATAAATTTTATTAATTTCTTATTTGAAAAATAATTTATTAGGTTATAAATTATAGACTACATTTGTTTTTTCATGTGTTGTTTTTTACAAGTCTATTAAAATAATATATAAAATTATAAAATGATTACATTTGTTACAATTCTTGTCCATCTTGAATTAAATTTTCTATCTATCCATCTCTAAGTCATTTTGGCCTGCGATTCCAATCATATTTTATACGAATTATTTTTTGATTAACAGTGTTTTTGGAGGATTCCAAAAATTATGTACGAAAGAAATATATAAATCATAGTGAGCACCATCAGTATACCATATAATATATATATATTATCGTCGTCGAAACATTACCTATTAATAATTTTTTCAAAACCAATTTGTGCAAATTAAAAGTTTTTTTTTGTCTTCTGTGTTCTGAAATATGTATACACTTATACGTGATATAACTTTTGATTAAAAACAAAGTTTCACATTACTTGGATGAAGAGGTTTTATTTTATTTTCTACTTTTTTGACAATATAAAGGTATTGGAATGTGTAAAAAATATAAATATATAATAAAAATTAACAATAGGTAACAATCGATCAGTCGGCTACTGAGAAAAGATTGGAGTATGCATATTCAAGCATACAGTCATTCATCCTCTACTATTACTAAGACCCGCTGTAGGCTGAGGAAAACGCACGAAACCTCTGAGTAAAATTAGAACGTATTGGGATGGTAATTTTAATCAAAAGAAACGGTCAGGCTATTTTGTCCTTTTATTTTACGACTTGTCTTCTCTGTTGTCTTACTCACCACTCCCTCCAAGAGTCATTATGCTCTATGACCCGTGAAATAACCTTGCTCGCCCAATAGCCATCCGTTTTCCTATCCTTGGCCAGATTTTTAATAGCATCTTACTTTACAAGGTGTTTTCAACTCAAAGCACTTAGGTATACTTTATAGAGTGACACAATCTAAGTCAATGGAAATACTGGTCAAAATATAATTCCCACTTGGTTTGATGTGAAACAAAGATTGCAGACTCAAGGCGTATTATTATAAACACAAGTTACTTAATAGGATACCGACTTTTATTTATTTTTGCCTTTCTAAAACAAACATGTCGGATATACTTCACACATTACATGATTAAATTAATTATTTAATGCATTCAGAACATAATATATAATATATACTATAATATAATTATAATTTTGTTAAATATTAATATTGATGATCCGCAGTGATTTACTGGAAGTATAAAATTGCATCCCATTTTTGTAGCACGTAAATTTCGTTCGATGAGGAAAAAAGATATTATACCTACATAACTCTGGAAGCTATATCGTAAAAAATAGCATTCGGAACACGTACGTGAAGAAAATTGTATCCCGTAAAAAAAAAAACGGCTATCTAAAAGTCGAAAAGAAAATAAGGAAAGGCACATCGTTTCTTATACAATTCCACTGGGCCTCTTTGAACCATTACGATTTTCTCCCCATCCGTTTGCCGTGCAGTGTTCAATCAACCGATATATAATTAAACCGGATTTATATTAGTCCTGGTTCTGATGATAAGGCAATTTTTTGTGGGCAGTCGACATATAAAATAACGCTAGACCGTATAGAGTATATAGGATAACAAAAAGATATGAAAAAACCTGCTATGCACACACAAATCTACACTCACATACATATGGATTTGTAAAAAACCCTAACATAAAAGTTAGTGGAACGTTAGCTTATACGCGCGCAGGAGCAATTTTATTTAATACCGTATCTCGTTTTAATAATTTAATTCCATCTTGAAATTCATATGCAAATGGTCTGCGTACATTTTAATAATAATACTAATAATAATAATAAATAATAATAAAAATACTATTCGTCACTGTTCATCTGCATTTTTAAATGTATTCCATCGATCGACGATCGCAAGTATAGTACATAAAAAGTACACACCTAATTCTACGCTCAATTTATATATAATATACTATAATTTATAATATATATTCTACGTTATCGTCAAACACTCATACGACGTTTTAAAAATCGTAAACTTTGCTGCAAGATAACCTTTATTGGTCATCAATCGAAGACCATAATAGAACTTGTGGACTTTGGTTTCTTCCACATCAATTAATCCTACACCCAGGCTAACGATCGATAAGGTTGCGATATAGTGCGGGAACAGCGATACGCATAAAATACGACTCTTTTACACATTAGCAATATTATAATAAGAAAATAATGTGCGCAACAGTGCACATAATCTATCACGTTTGTCAAGCATCGCGCGTAATCCCGTAGGATTACACGTCCACCGCCGTGTCCACGTGCCAAAACCGTAGTATCGCAAAACACCAAATATGTATTTCAGTATTAAGACGGCAGCGCGCGTAGTGAATGTTGGCCTACGCGACGTCTCCATTGATCGCACCAACTTTAAATCAAAAAATAACGTTTTTCCGTTAATATTATAACTACTGTATTATCGTTGACTATAGCTAGCACGACACTAGAGGTTGAAAACAGTGCGGTTGGATCAGTTATAATAAATAAGTCACGTGGTTACTAAAATATGACACTCCACATTATGATATTTTATTATATTCGATATTCATAATGGCCACAATACACAAAAGTTCTACTCATCGTTTGTAGTATATACAGTATGGTATAGTTTTAATTAATTACGACGTACAGGAGGAAGAACATACGGATCTTTTTATTTTTACGGATGGTTCATTTCGAAAATCCCATGTGTCAACTACGTATATACTGCATAGATATGTCAAAAGTCCGCAAAACCTACTTTATGTGATAGAAAGACACACGAGTATGTCTATATTGTTTTACCTGTGAGCATAAAATGTTTTTCTCGGGTTAAACAATGGTAGGTACCGCAGACCGCAGTCAACCGTAATCAGTCATGCCCACCATTATGCATATACAGTGATTTGCTTTTCAATGATTATTTTAGCATTTTTAACGTGGTGACGGCTGTATATGATTCTCGAAATCGTGCACACTAAACGCAGACATTACATAATATGTTTACAATAATTTTAAAAACAAAGTTCGAGATCAAAATTTAAAAGAATAAGTACACTTACAAATTTTTCTTAAGAAAATATTTGTTGATATTTTTAAATTGATTTAATTCGTTGTCCGTAAAACGTTTTGTAAAAAAAAAAAAAAAAATATGAAAATATTTTCAGTGATTTACTGATCAAATAAAAATAATAAAAATTGTTTAATAAAACACTACATTTTACTTTCACGTTACCCGTACCATGACTGTTTTTTTAAAATTCCATCAAGAATTAGTACATTATGAATTATACATTATTTGGTTTTTTATATCGATTTTCATACCCAACTGTCTAGTATGTACTTCCAGATTTATGTTAACAATTAGTGCAAGGTGTAGCAAACGTGATTAGTGTTTTTAGTAGAACAATTAAATGTTGTACACATGTTTTCTTAATACCAAACAATATTACGAAAAAAATAAAATCGTTGACAAAATTATTAAGCAATGACAATTAATATAAAACGTATTTTTCTTTTTTTTTTTGTACTTAGTATTTATTTGAATGACAAATAAAACTAACAAACGAATAAAATGTAGTATGCACCACATACATCTCATGAAATTATGTTTAAATACTTAAAACCAAGAAGTTCAATGAAACAATTTTTATGCAATGCGCGAGATAGCCATCACATTTTGTGGAACAATTAAAACATCAAAACACATAGTATAATCTCATACACATAAAGGAAAATAATATTCTATAGCACTACCAACCCCAAATAAGATTCTTATTCGAATTATAAATACATTATCTATGAACATAATAATGTTCTTGGGTAACATTTTAAAGTACATATACTATATTTCTCAAATGTGACAATATAGCTTCCTATATATTCATATATATATATACAAGTATTTATATTATACGAAGACTCATAACAATAATAATGGTCTTTGTTTTTAGACCGTAATTTTGGAACAAAACAACAACAACGGCAACCTAAGCCAATCCCTGGTGACACTGGAACTGAACGGTGATGGGCACTGCAACCTGACCATTTACAGCAAGGCGTTCGCCGTGTTCAGTGGGCTGCGGTCGTTCAACGTGACCGAGTTCGCCGATGTGACGATCAAGCGACAGGGACTGAATGTCAAGAACGTGGACTCGAACCTAATCGTGACCATCAGCCACGTGCAGCGGTTGTACCTCGACACTAATGCCATACAACCGACGTCCGGCAAGTTGGATGTGCTAGTTGAGGACTGTGATACCGTGCGGCTGGGCAGCGAGGTGGTATCCAAATTACGGTCGTTCGAATTCCGCAGAATCGCCAACCTGGAGTTATCCAACAACACGTTCAAGAACGCGGCCATGTCCACAGCCATTGAAATGGTACGGGTTTATCGTGTAGTTTATTGCGGGTGGGCCTATCCCTCAGGGTACTTAAAAAATTACTCCTTTAACATTTCGCCGAAGAGTTCACTGGAATGCTCAACTACTATTTTTTTTTTTTTAGTCCCCGCGAGCCATGATGTACTGTGTGTATGTATGTGTTTCAAATGGGTTTATAATTTTGGGTGAAAAAAACTTAATACATTTTACCGGACAATCAATATTTTAAAAACCTTATTTAGACACCCTGATGCACTACATTTACTATAATATTATAATGGGTTTGGTATATTAGTGCGTAGATGAAGGTCACCACGGTTGCACCTTCTAGTAAGGATCTTATAAGCACTTTCGACAAATAAGGTTCACGTATCCCTACCACCCTCCATCAGTCGATCATTGTTTTTTGAACCTCCCTCTGTCGTCTACGCGCAGCAGAAGGATGGTAGAAATTTACCGACCGAAAACTAATTTCAAAGAATTAATGTCGAACACAATTACTGGCCTCGGCGATTTTACGATGGGCAATATATACGGTTACGAATAGCTTATCATGTTTAAGAGCTCAAAAAGTTTGAAATGAATTATATAAAGATCATAAATTTTGTTGGGTTTTTCCTCTCCTCTTTACGGCTGCAGCACACGTAAAAGTTTAAAAAATAATGTTGCTAACAAAATATATATATAAGAAAAATGCATTTTTAAACTAAATCGTTTGGGTGCGACAATAATTTCCAAGGTTCGAGCTTACGACGACGATAATTTTCGTGACTCGAGTTTTCACGACACAAGTGTTTCTAACAGATACGATAATTTCTGACTGTATGATAATAAAACTCTGAGTTTCAAATCCCGGTGAAAATTAAGACCACCGACTGAGGAAAATATTGTCCAAGTAACTAATAATGATCGTCTAGAATTATAGATCGTTTTCATCTAGAACTCTTCAAATTACAGCATAAATATCGGTTTGTGGCAGGTCATGATCATTATTCATTATCTATGCTCACATTTCCGACAGTATTCGAATATCTTTCTGGTTTTAATAATACCACTATTGTACGTTTTCATAGATCACAATGGAAAACCTATCAGCAGACAAGTTGCCGTCACATGCATTCGTCACGGCCATCGATGTGTTGCTCATCACCAACTGCAAGTTCGGTTCCATCGAGGCCGAGGCGTTCCCGATCTACCAAATGGGGTACGCGACGCTGAACAATGTCACTGTGGATCAGATGAAAAGTTTTGCATTCCAAAACTCGTCGTTGATCAAAAACCTGCGAATAATCGAATGCCACATCCGGGAAATGGAAAAAAACGCCATCATGCCAGTTGTGACTACATTACACATCGAACGAACCCAGTGAGTATATCATATTATATATTCACGATGCAGCAAAAATACATAGACAAATATACATTTTAAATTATGATAAAAAATAACAAAATGCGTTAGACTCGAAATTCGAGCAATAATTAATTATTAGTTTTAGTTTTTCGAGAAAAAAAATGTGTGATTACTCGATAAATGATTGTTCTATACATATATCTATGGAATTATAAAATTATACTTAATTAACGATCAAGCTCTTACAATAAAATTTTAAATAACTGCAGACAGTCAATAACTTTCACGCATATATGACAATTTTACACACAAAAAAACTAATATACGTAGAGTAAATATAATATACTAGTATAATTTTTTGACAAAAATATGTTCTTTGACTGATTACCGTAATCAATATAGTGACCATCAGAGACCGGTGGCTATCTAATTACAAATTATGCATATTCTATTATATTATTTTTTTACTAATTTTACTCCGCAAAACAAATCCAATATTAGAAACAATACACTATTTATATAATTGTAAACTGTTCTTATTTTGTATTCCATAGACCTGAAAGACAAAAGCTCTATACTTAAAATACAAAAAGGTAGGAATATACATCGAAACTGTTGCGATTTCTCTCAATATTTTTTTAAACGCGATTTTTCAATACACATTGTTGTTTGAGTGGTTTCCAAGGTAGAAACAACATCAGAAAATTCTCAGATTATGATTGTGGTCGTCGTCATAACATAACTAATTGTTATTCGCGGCGACTGATATTAGCTTGTTTGAATTTTCGTTGCGACCGTCGACCAGAGACTATATTGTCATCCCAGTCACTATTGTTTCTTATAATTGACTACAGTACAAATGAGTTATTATTCAAGTAAATCTTTGTTATACACATGTATAATATTTCGATACAGATCTTGACGATACGGTATACAACAGCGACTATGACAGCAAATTATTCGGTTGATCACTTTCTGCGTATTGCGTATATGGTACATGACGTAAGAAATACATACAATTAGCCACCAGAAGGTACAATTTATGATTTTGGGATCATCCGAATCGTGGAAATGCGCACGTGTACGCCATTATTTCTAGTATCAGAGAGATCAAATTGTATGCTGTTCGAATTATAACAATGACTGTAAACACGACCTATACTACTGTTATTAGGTACTGGCAACTCGTTGCGATTTAATACGATTATGTGACAACTATATAACATTGCAATGTTCGCGCATCCCAACGGAAACGTATAATACATATTTATATATATATATATATTTTATATTATATATATGCCACGACATTATTGCACGCGCATATTCGATTTTCTTTGCGGATCGATAATATATTCACCATCTCCGCCTTCGCGAAGATTGTACGTCATCCGAAAATAATATAAATATATAGTATATAATTTATGAACTTATCAAAACAATTATCATAAATTAATATGCAATGGCGACGTAGTCCCCCCCCCATTAACTTTGATACCGTGATCAAGTATATATTATATTTTATATAGTTACTAACTGAAATTCCCAGCTTCGCGTGAGTCAATGATTTCATTTTATAAATATATGTACGTTTGCTCTCAAATCAAAATGTATGCACATAACATCAACTAGGGCAACTAGGTGAAATATCAAAATGTATTTGAAACAAAATATTACTACAAATTATTTCCGTAACAAACCTTTAAATTGAATGATGCGTATTGCCAATGAGGATCCGTCTTTTAGTTTTTAAGTTAAATTTGTAATTTTTCTTTTGTCTATTTTTCTTTTCAATTTTAATTTTTATGTCTACTACACATTTCTCTATTTACTAATATTATGTTTAAATTTATATTCTGTACTTTGGGCTGCGGCCCGTATTACAAAAATTTTTTTAAAAAAACGGATGGAGCTCGCTTTGCTGTACAGTTGAGGGTGGAGTGTACCTCATTTATAGGATAGGTCGTTAAAACGTTAGAACTCCATCGAAGTTTTCTATTATTTTCAAGAATTGATATTTTAATCTTGTTCGACGTTGCATTTTATATATGCGCTCATGCAAAGCCTTGAGTACAACAGCTGATTGGGTAGCATATGATTTGAGTAACAGTCTTGCTCAAAACGCACATAAACGGACCACTGCAGAATCATACGAACTACATTTTTCCGTAGAATTATATACTTGCCCCAGTGACGCAGTCGTTTCAAGAGTGAAACACTATTTTATCATTATTCAAACTATCTACGAAACGACGAAATAAAAGTACCTCCACATTTTATTAAGGATTTTTTTATACCCAGTACAGACGCAACATTTATATACGTATATATATATATGTTGTGTGTGTATCTTTGTCTGTGTCTGTGTGAGTGTGTGTTTATAATACACACTTCTTTTTTGTCTTTAATTCGACAACGTCACGGCACAATAAAAACTAAGTAGCAACTTTTTAATTTAAAAACCAAACTGTAAGGCGTATTACTCCCGTGCAGAATAAATGAGACAAATTCCGACTCTACTGGTCGTCGCCGTTATAAAACTTATATATTTTCTCTTCTCGACACACTACGTCAACAAATAATTATATATAGTAACTATATACACTATATATTTTCCAAATGAATTCTCTTGCGTACACATGTATGCATATATATATACGTTTTCCACAAACTACGATATACCATTTTAACGATCGAAAAGGTCCTCCGTCTGGGCAAACTTTCTCCCTCAAAATAATTTTTAATATCATACACGATATCTCCCTACCACTTCAAACAACCTCTCTGCAACATTCTAGCTGATAATCACGATGTTCACGAGCAATACTCCGTTGTAATTTTAAGCTGTTCTTGACCCATAACTGAACTGGGATAACAATAAATTAAGTTATTGTTGTACTATTTGTAGTAACAATGAATAATATAAACGAACCGATTAATATATGCACAATACGCTTACTGCAGCAAACGAACGATTAAACGGTTTTCAAATACATTTGTAAATACCAATAATAATTGGGTGCATATATACATAGTGCACATGTGCCAATCGTATCCAATCCAATGTTAATATATCTAAATAGGTAAGCAATACATAAAATGTGTTTTATATATTATATGTATTTACATTAAAGTATTTAATACATGACAAGATCATTCGAACCAATTTAGAGCTATTTATAAAACAACGGTTGCTGAATTCAAATACATACCATAATCAATTATTAAATTGAAACATCTACAACACTTAATACAGCTATATAAGTGTATAAAATAAATGTACTAGTCATATAATTTTGGGGTACAATTTTAAAATATTTTGTCAAAAGCCACTGGTTAAAAATATTGCGTAAAGGGGTCCGATATTGTCGTAAGAAGAAATGATTTCCAAATGTTTCATAAGCGTAATGATTGACGGTCGTAGACAAGTAATCTTTTACAGAAATAAGCTCAAGAAATTTTACTGAACGTGGGATTTTCATTGACGTATAAATTCGCAGAAGATTGTAAATAAGTTTTTTTAAATAACTGGAATCTGTGTGCGCTTAAGTTTTGAAAATAATATAATATCATCCATAGTATTACGACAAACATAATAATGAGCTCGTATAGTGCAGTGGTATAAAAGTATACATTAAGACTACACCACGTACAACAGTCGAAGGTATGAAAACGATATTCCATGAGATTTAATTAAGTTTTCATTTCAGAGTTATTGTACTGTTATCAGAAATTTTTAAGGGCAGCTAATCGTCGGTCTCGAAACACCCAGTTGAAATAAATCGTATGATTTTAATATTATAGTGTCGATTGTCCAGTCAAAGTTTCAAAGATTATTAATTACGGTTTCGGATGGCGCGCTGCTCATGTAATATTAATATTATTATAATAGTATTCTGCCCTACTAAGCCAAAGTGCCGTAAAAACCAATATATTAGTTTTGAAAAGAATGCAGTATTATATTTTTCATTTTATTACAGCCTATTATTATTACATTATATTGTCTATTTGATAAATAAAATGTCCATCTTTATAGTTTTTTTGACAAGGAATACAATTAAATAATAATTTTTAAGTATTAATCGCTCATTATATAGATAAATTTACTTTTATGTTGTTAGCAATATATGAGGTTTATTCATCTATTTACTAAAAATAAGTTCCATAAGTTATTAGTAGTTATTATAATTACACATCTTCTTATGTGCCTTCACAACTATGTGAGAGTATTGGCTGCCACCGTCACTGATCTCCAATAACCATGATCTTGTATCCTTTCCTGCCAATATGTTACTTCCAGCCTCTCTAGATCTTGTTGCACTCCATCCATCCATCGTTTCTTGGGTCTGCCTCTGGGTTTTCTGCCTGTTGGCTTGTATTTAATTGCTATTCTAACTTCATTTGTTTCCTCTCGTTTCATTATGTGTCCAAACTATTGGATTCTCTGTCTCTTTACATAACTTATTATGAGAGGTATACTTTGGTAATTTACCTAATTATTTCTTTATTTTTGCTTCTACGCCACATATTTATTGCAGTATCAAAAACTGGTCCATATATTTTTCTTAGTACTCTATTCTCAAAGCTCCAGAGTTTTCGCTGAATTTACACTGTCGTCGACCATACTTCGCATCCATAGGTTAGCGTTGATCTTATAATACTCATGTACAGTCGTACTTTTGTTCCTCTAGAGAAAAGTTTTGACTTGAAATATATTATTAGTGAGAAAAAAGTCCTTTCCGCTTTGAGCAAGTGATTGGTTATTTTGGTGTTCCAGTCGTTATTACCGGTGATTGTTACACCTAGGTACTTAAAGCTATGTACTTTGTCGAATACATAGTTATCTACTGTAAAGTTTTCCTCATCTATTTCAAGCAACGTTTTCATTATTTTTGTTTTCTCCTCATTTATTTCTAAACCAATCTTTTTTTGCTTCCTGAATGAGTGTTTTGGTATTTCGCACAATCATTGTCTTGTTTTCTCCTATTATATTCAGATCATCTGTAAAACCTGGTACATATTTAATGGTTTTCTCCATATTAATTCCGAGCTTATTATTTTGTACACTGCATATTACTTTTTCTAATGTTATGTTGAAAAGTATTAGTGATAGTGCGTCACCCTGTTTGAGCCCTGTTATCACATCAAATTCTTCGGACACTGTACAATCGACTCTAAATTATTAGTATCTTGTTCCGTTCATACACATTTTTGTCAATGATATTATGACTTTCATAGGCTTCAATATCATAATTACACGTATGCTATATAAATAAAATATATTAAATCGAAGATTTTGGGGGGGCTTCCTTCAACGAGATAATAATATTCATGCGGAATGTATCGTCACGGGTCATTTACAGTGTATCGAATATATTATTATAATACTACCAACACGTTTGCGAACAAACGAAAGTATGACAATTGAATCCGAAAATGGAAAATACGTGTAAGTTTATAGTTAACGAGTGAACAATCAAATATCAACAGGGTGTGACCCCCTCACAAACTCGCCCTGTAAATGTATCCGCTTTAGTTTTTCTCATCTACCCCCTCTTGCATGCTAGGGAAATCTACTAAGGCAAAAATAATGGCAAAAAACTCATAAGAGGGATTATTCTATACTTACTTATTATATTGATTTTTTATCATTACATTATTTTTGGTATCAATTACTTTTTATAACTACTATATATATACACACCGAGGGGGTTGAAAGGAACGTGCGAATAATACGTAATATCTCTATTGGGGTTATATTCGAGTTATTATAAATCGTCAACGAACAAATTCATCGTGTAATCTCTTCTGACATTTTCATTAGTAGGTGGTAAATACTTATACGCCCGTGTTCCATGCAATAACTGAGTACGAGAATTTATAATTAAATAAAACACGACGACACGAGGGTACAAATCTTTTTTTGACGTGATTTACACACGTGTACAAAGTGATAATTGTAACGTAACTTATAAATCTAAAGAAACTACACGAGTGGTATTCATTATTCATAATAATAAAACATATTGTTCCTAAATACCCATGTTTATATATGTGTGTGTATGGAATAAATAATGATATATATATCACTTGGACTCTAGGTCCGGAAGTGATGATATCCATGCTATAGTGTTCACGCAAAAAGGTAATATAATTGTTGCCCGCCATCACCTCGCGTACACTCGATCACTGACAAAACGTTGTTATTACCGGCTAACCATTATTATATACTTCCCCGGCGGCGGAGGCACCAAATTGCACTACGCGTTAACGGACATTCAGGGTCATTTTATACCCAGAGATCCGGTAAATATTCACTATGACTAACACCTGAAATGAATACAACAATATATTCATATACGTTAATGATTCGTCGGTAAATTTCATGTCACAGTAATATATATATTCTAACGCGAAAAGTTATTACGAAATTACTATTCACTCGTTATTTTATAATTTCTCAGTTCCTAAACAGAACATATTTTTCACAAAAACTGATTGGTTTCAAAATGCACGAAGAAAGAGAGGGAGTGGAAGAGAGAGAGTGATAAAGATTTTTAATTCATCACGTCAAAGATTTTAAAATGTTTCTATTATTTATGTAATATGTGGTTATCTGTCATAGTAACATTTGTATAATAATACATACATATTATGTGAAGAAAAATGTTCACACTTATACAGTTATAACTGATATAACTATATACAGTGTCTCACGAGAATTTACTTTAATTACCATAGTTTATAATGATAATAGTATGAAGATAAGATATTTAAATTCCGTTTTCAATACATGTTACGTTTTTTTGTTATACATAATATAATTTCTATATTAATAAAACTAAAATTTGCAAAATTAACAATCTCGAAAATAAAATTTAGTAATTGACTTTGGAATAAGAGACAATAAAACGACATCCTATGGTCTGTATAATATAATTAGGTACTGTGCGAAGTTAGTTTTTTTTTTTTTTTTCATTGAGAACACGAGCACTAGGTTTTATTAAGAAATCTTTCAATGACAAAAATATTAATATTGCTTTGAAATTACATTCATCGCAATTCGCTTGATTTAAATTGTTTTATTATTACACAGCATTCAAACGAGTCAAACGAGACATTATACACGGACTATTAAACGGGCATTAATAATAATCTCCGACCGTGTGCTTAATACAACGCGAAAACTACAAACTATAATCGACTCGTAGTTCACATCGGAAATATATATATATGATATCAGATAGTGCATGATTATTTTAAAAATACTACATAGTACGTGAATAAACAATAAAATATGGAATTAAGTAACAGCAATATTATGTATGCATAATTATGTATAATAACCGTTATCAGTGGCGGGCGCTGAACTTAAATTTTAAACGACTCAATTCATGTTTAAGTATATACAACTACTACCACCATCTCATAATAAAGACCGTACCCAGAACAAATTTTCTTGGGAGGAAGAGGTGCTATACTATAAAAAAACTAAAAAAATTAAATTAATAAAACTAATATTAAATTTCTAAGTTTGTGTATAATATGAGAACATCTCGTGAGAAGAGTGTTTGAACTCCGCCCTAGGTACGGCATTGAAACTAGTGTCAAACCTCACAAATCTGTGTGACTGTTTTCCTCCCCTAGGATTCCAAATTGACTCGTATTACGGGTAAAATACCCGTTATATTTTACCTTCGCATTATAAAACTATTATAACTATATCATGTGTACCTAATTTTCATTAAATTCACAAAATTTGACGTGCCATAAGAAACCAATGGGATGTTAAATAATCATAATATCATTTTTAAGAGTTAGTTCATTTTGAAGTGTAGTGAGTCTATATAAATTTAGCCGTTAAAAAATTTGACAACTGGTGTATGCATTCGGATCAAACCGAATTATTAAAATAAAGATGTCGAAAAAAATCCAAACAAATAATAATAGAGTTATAACTATTTGATGGAACATGTTACATTTTAAATACTAACATTTTCTTAAAAATCGAAAAAAAATGTTTATTCGGTTTTTGTCATTATTTTTTTTTTTTATATATTATACGTTAAGCCTTAAATTTCGGTGGAAATGATAACAGTACGTTATTTCATAACGTAATATTGGTGCGCGGAATTGGAATAGTCAAATAAGACACCAGTGTGATGGTCGTGTATATATTATAATATTATATTCGAATTAAATTTTACTCATCATATAAATATATATATATATATATATATCCGACACTTTTTATGTGCCATTCCAACGTACTTTATATGATAAAAATTCTCCGTGAATTAGAACCATGAAATATGTAAAATTTATATTGTAAATACCTTTAATATTGATATTAGATTCTGAATGGATGGAATAGATGGAATCTATTGGTTATACAATGATGAGTTTTTTTTTTTTTTTGTGTCTGTCATCACGTTTTGGGGCAGTAAAAATGCTTCGATTTTCTTAAACAGCAACTTTTCTGAAAGGAAAGTGAATTTAGATGGTATTTGGGTAAGTCAAAAATCCAACTTTTTTAATACTTTTTAAAAAAATAGAAAAAACGATAAAAAAATTACAAAAAACCAGGAAATTTTACGCAAAATCACGTTTTTACAAAATACATTTTTTTTAAATGCTCTAACTCAAAAACGAAGAACCGTAACAACTTGAAATTTTCACCAAATCTTTATATTGGCATTATCTATACATACTTAAGTTTTCAAATTATTTTGACATATTTTGACTTATAAATAGATAATTTAAATTTTCGATTTTTGTAAGTTTTTTTTAAAAAAATATCTATAAAATTTTTTTGGCTGTCCGAAAATTCTTGAAAATGTATTAAAGGATTAAATATAAGTAATACTAATTGTAACTAAAAAATATCGGAGATCGTTTCACTTAAATTATTTTTATAAGCCCATAAAGTTGAAATTTGTATAAAATATGTTAAAATCGCGATAATTTGCAAGTTATTTTGTAGTTAAAAATTCATAAAAATTTTTGTTTATACTTTAGGTTCAAAATTTTAACACTAAGTTGTCCATAAGCTAATCTTCAATAATATATAAAAAAATTTCTATTGCACTAAAAAGAAAAAAATTTATGACTGTTGGAAATTTAAATTTATATGATATTGCATTTATAATTCAATTTAAATATAAAATACTATATTATTATATACACATTTTATACAAACATATCATCTCCGTTCAGAATCGTTATTCGTATACAATGATACCTATCATTGCATTCAAATTTAACAAATCCATTGTAATGACCTATCCTATGAACAAGGTGCACTCCACCCCCAACTGTATAGCAAAGCGAGGCCCACCCGTTCTTTTTTTCATTGTAATTCATTGATTCTTTACTCTATGTCAGTAATTTAATCACTTTATTTATTGTACCTCCACAATACTTTATGATATGTTTTATGTTCCACTATTTTAATTGGGCTCGCCCGTTTAATAATAAATAAATATATATATATATATATATAAACAGGATATGGGTTTCTCGTAAAAAGATTTCGGATTTCGATTAAGCCACACTAGTCACGATATAATATTCATATAAAACCTTTGGGAAAAAAGCGGTAATTGAAAAAAAAATCATCACACACGTCTACTATACCGCGACTACACACACATGGGTATAGTCTGAACCGAACTTCGAGCACATATATCATACACCGTGCGAGCCACCGCTTTCCAAATTACCTGGGATCGAAATCAGGGCAATAAATTCTCGTGGAAAGCTACAGGGGGAGGTCGTCGTGTTTTATGCCCTGTAGGCAAATGAGTGATGTGCCGCGCGCACAGTACACCAACGGTGGGTGTGCATCAAAACCATAATTTTTCTACACGTCGATTCGTGACAGATTAATAAAAAATGTAAAATAAAATGGAAAAAAGGACTGCTTTAAAAATGCACATAAAAAGCAAAAACTTCCGGGTGTTGTAATATAGTTTCATCGTCATCGTATATACATACATATATAAAAAGGAAAGCATAGTTGTTTTCAATTTTCTCGTTTGGACCACGCGAAAAAATACACCCTGTATAATAAAATATAAATATTATCTCGGCGGCAAGGGGTCTTTTTTTGCGTCAACACCACCGCATTAGAACCAGCTCACACCGAAAGCGCATACTAGTGTTTATATATCTGTAATTTATATTTTCTGCAGCGCTTGGGTATAATTTATATATTACATATAGGATCTGTTCGGTCCGCTAAAGTGGTCGCTTTTTGCAACCTCTACCGTTTTATCATCTCGGCCGCGCGTGCGATTTAATGTACGCCAAAACCAGTGAGTGATAGATGAAGGTTTCACAACGCGGACGGGATCATTAAATATCGTCTGGTTGACCGGGGGAGACGCCCGCACACGCGCTTGTGTACATATATATGTATATAGATACATTTATAATACGTCTATCTATTAATTAGGTGTGTTCGCGGGATGAAGTTCAAGGTCTTTTTGCAAGGAATAGAAACGGATACTGCACCGATGCTACTACTACTGCGGTTTGAATAAAAATTACACACATATGCACACTAAAATATACTGATCTAACGTGAATCCTGTCATATCAGGAGAAAACCCAAGCTATTTGTGTTTTATATATTCTTGTCAGAAATCATTTGTCAAGGGACATTGGGCAGGCATGTAAAAAATTCACGTTACCTTTTATATAATATCTCGTGAATAATGTTGCGTTATAATACTGTAGCTGTTACACGCATCTACCATCGTTACCATTATGGCCGCAGCGGAAGAAAATTACCTCTACGAACACAATAACCAGCAATAATGTATTAAGAGTCTATTTCATAGCCTGCGATAACAAATATTATAATATATATTATGTACATACATATTACATTTCTAGCGACCCAGCTCATTAGGCGTTGATGTCGGAATACGCGAAAAAAAGGTTTAGTTTTTCACATCTCTGATACAAACGTCTATATGTGTATATATCTACTACAAACACTATACATTATACACCCACACACATATACCTATATATATATATAGTATTGTAAACGTGTAGGCTTTCTGATGGGTTGTGACGGGCCACGGGCGTATTTTTGGAAAGCAATCTCTACAAGTTCCCCGTGGTATTCGCCACGTTTTACGGATTCCTCTCATCCCCCTCCCCATCCTCCAATCACCCCATTAAACTTATACTCGACAGCGAAAACAGTACAAGTTTGCACGCGGGCTGTATGGGCTAGGTGTGGATCGGTAATAATTGAAGAGACGCCGTAAAAACGTCAAGATTTTTGATGAGCCCTTATGTCCCTAGCGGTTACGCGATAGTTTACTATCGTCTGCACTCGGCGGTAAAGTATACAGTAAATGGATATATGGAGGAAGGAAAACAGATATATATATATATATATATATAATATATTGTGTTTATATATATTATGATATATACGTATACAATATGTATTATGTACGCCGGGATTTCAAATATTATGTTTTTTGTTTGTATTCGAAACGTTATATTGTTGTCCCTCGGGCATCCGCGCATACACAAACATATATACAAAGTATGGATTGTGGTCTGCGCCGCTCTAGATCAACCGTGATGTCAAACGCACCGAAAGCACGGAGAAGTAACGTTTTCCAAATATCAAATCATGAAAACTTTTAAATATCGAAAATTGTTTTATGAATCATTATTAAGTAATGTTTTTTACGATCTCACGGACTTTTTATTATTATTATTTGTTTTTATCGCATTTTCATAATTTTAAACGGATCTACGGCTCACAAGGACTACATATCACACTCTACGGATATGAATTCATAAAAAATGTATTACGTGTGTTATAGAAGTATACCTACACAAGTATTACGAGTCAAACGAAATACAGGTACACACTTGGTCCACCCATAAGATCATGTACGTGCTTCGTTGTCTTGATATTGTGGTAGTTTGAATTTAGAATATTTACAGACGCGCATTACGCCAATGATATAGAACACATGTTCTTTCTATCACTAAATCTGATTATCAATGATTCTCACACTTTTACGTTTGCGGGGCTTCTAAAATTTTAATATAAATCCATGGAATGCCAATTTTAAACAGCAACAGATAGAAAATGATGTATCGATGATTTACTTTTTAATCAATTTTTTATAACTATGTGTATACGCCTACGAGACATAGTCGAACACTTAAGGAGATGAAGAAAAACTTATAAGTATACCGAGAAGAAAATACTGTGGAAAATATAATATGAATCGGTATACAATAATGATTAATGACTTAAATAGTTTTCAAAAAAGAACCAATAAAAATTTACGGCAACTATATAATAAGCTGAGTCTATGACATTTATTAGTCAGAAAGAGGTTTGAGTGAGCGGGACATTCATTAAGAAAGTTACGGAAAATAAGTCAACGGCGAAAATTTCAAGAGGCACGAATTGGCAGAGATGGTACGGTACAGTAGAAGAATGCCTGAAAAAAGTAAATTTGCTGCTAAATATGGGGGTGGGTAGAGACAGAGGTTTAAACCCGCTTTTGGGGGTGGTCCTAAATGAACCGTGATAAGCCTTAAAAGAAAAAAAAAGAAGAATGGTTTATAACTATGAAATCGTTATACACTCTTAAATTACTTTCAGATTATACGGTCCAAATAATATTGTATAATAAACAATCTATAAAAAGGTAAAAATATTTAACTAACAATAACACCAAAGTTCAATTTTATTTATATGTCCTTTAAATCTCAAGATACCACTGAATCTAACGGTACGATGACTGTTGAAAATCATCCGACGCAATCTTAACCGCTGAGCATTGATTTTCCTGCTGCGCCGCCGCGTCGATCGTTTTTCTCATAGCTAGAACTCTTCACATCGAACCTATCCGCACCGAACATTATTAATTACAAACATATATAGATTTATGTTTAAGATTTATTTTTGGTTTGGCAAACACGCGCGCACACGATATTATTAAAATCGATGACTAATGATCGACCAGATCAATCATTTTTAAATCACATACGTAATACGTTACCACGGCCGAGAACTTCGGCACATTTTCGTTAATCACATGGGGATGAAACGACGGACGATCCAACAAGAAGATATACGACAATACCAGCGATCCACGATACGCCAGTGGTGTTCCCGTGGGGAAAGCATTGGGGTTAACTCCCTCTATCGCCGCCGAGAAAATTAAATTATGTGTCCAAAATTGGTCGACAACATAAATTATTATTATCTATTACTATTCCTTATCATTACGGGGCATGATTGACATTTTGTAACAATCACAATTGTATGTAAATCTATCTAACCAAACCATCACAGTAATAATTTATCACAGATAACTATTTATATGCATTATATTATATTATCATAATGACCAATAATACTATTACCGTTTAAAATATATTACAGAATGGCGAGTGCACGCCAAGCGATAATATTTAATTGAATATTCTTAATTACTAAGTAATATAATATTACATAATAAATATTTTTAATGATTTAAAACTTATAAATATGTTCAATATTAATATAGTATAATAATAATGACGGTCAGCGAACCACACTTATTTTATTTATTTTCACATCATGCCACATACGTAACTCTTAAAATCATCTGCACGAATTACACTATCCTGGTCACTGCTTTCTAATTAATATAATCTGTGACATTTAAATCGCAAGAATAAAATGGTGCGTGAAACCAAATAAAAAATTTATATATATTTTGCTTGTAGACCTTTGTTTTTAACTCGACCGAGACTATTCCACAATGCATTTTATTATTTTACGTATACCTTCTATATATATGACAAGCATATTCATAGTTTTTGTTTTCAAAAGTTTTATTTCTATGTGCGTATTATTATCTAGTCATCGTCATCACCACGCTCCTCTCTTACGTATAGACTGGGACAAACTTTTAACGAATACATAGGCTACGGTACGACTGCCTATAGAGCGTATGATGTAGTATACTTATGGCTAATATACAATAACGTGAAGCCAAATCGTATGATGGCTATAGTACACGTTTCCCGATTACGTTACGGACATTTATACAGTCAAACAACACGACAAAGATCTTAAAATGTTTTTATATAGATTTTCGCTTTCGGAAGACGACGTGTACATTTTTTCTTTCCTCCAAGTGTTGTAAAAGTACATTAGATAAAATTAGTGTCGTTGTAGTCGTTACATCTAAGTAACAAAATACATTCTAGAAGGGGTGCACGTCCTATGATGGTCGCGAACGCACGAGTTCCTAACAAACAATATCCTTAGATTTTACTTCATCAAAACACATTTTTTTTATTATATTATTATTATATAATATGTTGCACGATTGTTTTTATATGACAAGATTTCACGCATGTATACGAGGAACGATAGAATGGAATTAAAACAGAGGCAGCGGCGAAAGAAGCCAATAATCCGTAACGGTTATGGGAAACGCGTGATAGGTGCGTATTTCAATGTAATGCGACTATGGCATAAATATACATATATAGGTATATAAAGGGTTTACACGTGTATATAGTTAGGTATTTAGGTACCATTTTAACTGCAAAGAAACAGAGCTGTCGCACCGGAGTAAATCTATGACGACGAGTGAGGATCGTTCTCGAAAAGAATAGTTTTTCGGACTACAAACTAAAGCGTATTGTTACGTATTATAGTTATACGAGTACATATTTTACTTTTCTTATCTCCCGTGAATTCATTAATTTCGGAAAATCATGATACTTTCAGTCATATCGATACACAAACGAGTGCATGCATATAAGGATTGCACCCTGTGAACACCTATTTTCAAACAAAATTCAGCCATCAACTCACTCCGTAAATATGATATATGTAATATTTATATAAATATATATACGTAAGGTGCCCTTCATCGTATTTTCTTCGCTAGAAGTTTTTTTTCGTAAAATATATAAATTTCAAAACTTCTCTATGGTTTCCCAAAGAAAGTACTCAATGAAAAAATTATTGCCATAAACTGTACATAGTTATACATTTAATAAAATATAAAATGTTACGATTTTATTAGAAATATGTGGCCTATATATTTTAAAAAATTGTTGCATTTTATTCATCGAATAAACTGAGTTCCACGAAGAAGCAATAATACAAAAATCAAACAGTTTTAGTTATTGCAGAGAAAAAATACGATGAACACTACCATATTATTTTCGCTACAGATATGCAGTTCACTTAGTTTTATCGTAAGTTCGCCGATTTGTCTCTGCGAACCGATCCACTCATATTTAAAATGTATTAATACGCACTTAACATCTACTAGCATTATTCTTAAGCAAGTCATACACGATATGTATATTCCTTATATATACAACACACCTAACTTCCTCTTTCGGAACTAATTCACAAATACACTTAGGCATCGTACTATCCAAAAAATACATAATCTCCATGTTCATTCTCGTACACAGCACCAGTTGGCATAAGATTGTTATTCACCGTTTACGCAGATACTTATGACGACGAGGACATGACATCTCGTCAGTATATATACATAATAGGTACATATTATAAAGTTGTATATACTATAGTGTTTATATAAGACATTTATGTCTGAAATGATTTCACTCAGAGATGATTTCCTTCACACGCGCAACTCTTATAGTACCTAAATATATGCATTATTGTATTTGCATATAACCTATATATAGTATACACGTATACATAATAATATATTATATAATATGCCTCTTTTTATGATCCCTTGAACACATATATTGTATTATTGGATATCAGTCTGCAAAAGTCTATTGCAAATTTTTTTGTTCTGAAATGACACGAGTAAACGCCATGATTCGTATAATAAAGAATAAGAATATATAATATTAGGTACGTAAGTATACACCCGTAATATTTTTATTTATCGTTTATAATAACTTGCATATTGGTATGGAGAAAAAATTATAATATTATTATTATAATCCAAGTACACAGACTTATCACTGATGAATAATTATTACCGTATCTCCGGTATTCAAACTTTAAGTAGTAAAATCTCACGTTGCAGATACAAATTGACCTGTAGTTATAGTTTAACGTACTATATATAAATAATTTTTTCGGCAACGAGAATCTATGTGCATAAATATTATATAAATACAACTTCGGGTGCAATGAATTGCATGTATTTTTAAAACGTCTTAATTCCGAAAAAAAAAAAAAGTATAAATAGGTATTTTTTTTTTTTAATATTAGTTCTATGACCGTAAATATTAGTATAAAACTGATAGCATTTGTTAAAGGAAACCAATATCACAAATTCAATATTACATGAAATTTTGTTTAAAAATATATTTCACACAAATAGGTATAATAAGGGCAAAGAGTATTTTTTTTTCAATATCGATACTACGGTATGAAACTAATAATTATACACCGGTTTGAGTCGATAAGCCGAAAATTTCGGACCAATTCAAAAAAAAATAACCCCGTAACCAGTGTACGAGACACCGGCAATGTCATCAGCGCTATATGTAAATGTAATAGAAACAAAATGTGTATATAGGTATAGGTTAATAATATCCAACAATTATATTTACATAAGACTTGAGATGATCATAAAGTTTTGAATAATATATGTCTAATGTCTATACATACTTATTATGATCTCGTCAACAAATAATTTATGTTCCAAGAGCACAATAATTTGTATTACAAAACTTTCAATTAGGTACTATGCAACATTAAGATAACATATTTCATATATTTAAGTAAAATGTATTACAGCGCACTACTATTTCTGATATTCTCTTGTGTATCTATACTTAATATAATACATATAATGAAAGATTAACAACATCATTAACAAACTATGCTATTTTAATAACATTAATTTATATTTTAAAATGTTTATAATTTATTACTGTCTATACGAATGCTAAATCACACACATTTACAAAAACGGAAATTGGTAGGAAATTATTCAAGTACTTTTCTAAACTGTTTAAGGACTCACTTTTACGAAGAGTTATTCGCTTTTTACAAAAGAAAAAAATATTTTAACTATACTACGATGGTTCAATCGCGAATTCATATAAAAAATTCGTTGGATGACGGCCAAATAAGTTCCCCGACATTTTTACACGCATGAGTACCTACTTTTCTCTCTCTATCTATTTATCTTCCACGCCTTTGAAATAATTCTCCCTTTTTCATATTCCCTATGGTTAGCTTTTAAAAGGTAAGTAAAGAGTGTCTATCACCAGACCTCTGAGTGTGAATAATCTACAATTTTTGTCGAACGACAATAAAAGCTGTGCGACGCAGAGCTATCACTATTTTTTTATTTGTTTTATTTTTTCTGAATAATTTTTACACGGTTAATGGTAAAATCAAGTGTTTGACTGTATATACTACATATTATACGGCACTGCTACCAGAGTTATCACCACACAAGTCTGAGAAAAAAAAAATCCCGTACTCATTGTAGCGCAAATAAAAATGTACGTACAAATTTCATCAGTGCGTACACATAAATTCAATGGTCTTTGAACGACAGATAACGCACTACACTATGATGGTATAACTCACGAGACGAGGAGTGGGGAATGCACATACATTATAATGTCGTATAAACTTGTGTATTGTAGACATTAATTATTTATATTTTTCACGGGTTTCAAATGGAATTGGTATGATAAAAAATTACAATAATAATAATAATAATAATAATAATAATAATAATAGGGCCGAAAAACGACGAATCGCGTTAATGTAATAGTCGTGTAAAAATCGTATACATCATGTGCGTGTGCAAGTACAGTGACAAGCTCATATATACATATAGGTATACACCAAATAATACACCTATATTATACAAATATTTTTATATATAACAATTTACCAGAGGGGAAAGGGAACAACCCTATCCTTGTGTGGATTAGAAGGGTAGACAAGTGTATTCATTCCCCTTTTATAAACCCTGCACATATATAATCATTACGTGTTTTTAATATGATGCACACCATTAGTACAGTATAACTATTCGTTTAATATAATAACGGAAAAATGGTTTTAGATTATGAGCGAAACAAAAAATGTATTTGATCACACGTAATGTTTTAAAACATTTTCTAAAAGTTGAACTGCACCAAAAGTTTTGCGCGGGATTTCATTAAAATTGGAAACCGGCCACGAGATGTGCTTTACACGGATTATTTCTCGATTTGTTCGTTACTTTTCCCAATACTGTTGAAAAATATTGAACGAGGTAAATCCAAACTGCGATTTTTACATTTATAATTACTTTTGGTGAAAGTTTTCTACGTTAAACACTACGTATATACATATGTTTATATTGGCAATTAAATATAAGGTCAAAACTTACACGTATTAATTACACTTTTCATATACACAGTTGATCATAAAATTAAATTTCTCGATGACTTTCAAGTCATTAAAAAGCCCATAACATTAAATTACTAATGGAAAATATAATATTTAAATCTGCAGTTATAATATGACCTACTCCGTAACAACAATATAGCGACTTCTACTCTATTATTTGTCGTATTAAACTAAATTTGTTTAAAAACTATATTATTATATGAGGTGGAAAACAGGCACGGAAGGGTTTTTCAACCACTATTTTGAAATTTAAGAAAGAAAAAGTTGATAAATGCTCAGATTGAATTCAGGTGAATCAAGTACACTAGTACTTGATTAAGTACTTGATAGTACACTAGAGCATCTTTGGTTACTCTATGGCAGTCGTTTAACACACTTACGACAGAGAGACCCAAATCCCGAAGAGCCGTAACGATATCCTCTGCGGGAATAATATGATGTAGGTAGCGGATAAATGCTCTGATTGGGCGGGTATAGCGGAAGGGCCATGTTTGTATAAATCTAAGTTTTTGCAATAATCGAAGATTTTATGGTAATCGATATAATTACGAGTTAAGATTATAAAGAAGATACCGTTGGCGGTAGCCGTAAAACCATCGGTACCCACCAGTGATATTAATTTCGTTTTTATCCCGGAGTAATTGGTAACATTACTTATGTATATTAGTGGTGGTATTATATTTGAATGCTAATTTTCTACATCACTGAGCTGGTTTGATGGTGGCGCTGTGAGTCGAGGTTGTGCGGTATAGGTGAAACTATGGCGGAAGAAAGACTGAAAACCTCGGGGAGATCGTCGTCCGCGGGAAGAGAAGAAAAGCAAATTGGTGACACAAAAATCTTACTTTTTTTTAAAAAATTGCATCTAGTTTGATCGACGAGGAAGAAGACAAGATTCCGCATAGATGAATTATGGAATTTGACGTGAGACATGACGGGTGGACCCATATATTATTCTATTATAAGAACATCATTAAATAATAGTCGTACGGATAATGATAATAATTGCGTGCGCGGTGGACAGCACGGAACTAATATTATTATTCTATTGTGAACGTTTTCGAGAGCCTTTGACCTGCCTATAACTAAGTCATACAATATAATTCGTGCTATGAGCAGTACGATGCTGTAGACGTAGGCTCTGGTATCAGTACATCATAAGCGAACCACAAACCAAATCAGTTTTTTCTAAGCCTACAACGATATTTTGATGTGATGTTATTCATAAAATTTGACGTAAACGAATAGATCTTATTGCGTACACCTGTTGTGCGAACGTTATAATAATTTATGTGTGCAATATATTATACGGTTTAACTGCAATGATTCTGTTTTGTTTTCGTAACAGGTTCGGACACATACAGACGTCAGCGGTGGCGGTGGCTAACAACCTGACGCTGAGCAACAACACGTTCGGACGGGTGGCCAGCCATGGGTTCGTGCTACATAATTGGCTCTCGGTGCGGGTGTACGATAACACGTTCGACCAATTGGATGCTGAGGCTTTCTACGAAGAGTTGGGCGTCAAGATACAGCAGCTGTCCGAGTTGCACATGCGCGACAACGAGTTCCGGCAACCGGAGACGGCCGGCGGCATGGTGTGGCCGGCGGTGGTGTTGCAGAAGAAGAAGTCCGAGGTCACCATGAACGTGACGGGCAACAGGTTCACCGGGTCGTGTGTTTGCGGGCCCTGGCCATTTGTGGTCGTGGCCAGCAACCGCGGCGAAGACGGCGAGGACGGCGAGGACGGCAACGACGGCGAGGAAGGCGTGGACGACGCAAGGTTCACGACCCAGAACTTTTGTGGCATGGACCCCGTGAGAGCCACTTGCGTCAACCTTTCGGTGGCCACCAGCGGGTATCTTCGGTTTGGTACGTTCGCGGCCGCGGCCGGATGCGAGGTTGATTTTGGCGAGGCGTTCAACCGGTGCGTCCGCGACCGAGCTGAGAGGTTCAGGGTGGCCGCCAGCGGCAACGTAGGCGGTGGTTTCAGGCTGTTCGGTAATACGTTCACGCCGGCCGCGGAGCGTGGCGTTATCACCACAGTGGTTCTACTGATCCTGAGTGGGTTCGCAGCCGTGTGCGCAGTAAGCGCAGTCACGTGGCTGAACGCGCGGGGCTACTTCATGAAGCTGCGGCTGGTGTTTACGCGCAATGACGAGGGCGACCGCGGCGACATCATGGACCGCACCATGTCGGCGCACTCGCTGTCCCCGATGTCTGTGCACGAGTACACGGAGCTGCACCGGCCCAAGTTGGTCAACGGCAGCAGTGGTGGTGCAGACGACGGTGGTGACGGTGGCGTCGACCTAATCTGTGGTGGCGGCGGCGTCTGCGTGCGGGTGATAGCGTACCAGGACAAGGGTACGCAGACAGTGCCGGAGGAGCTGACGCATGAGATGCTGCAGGAGCTCCGTGACAAGTTGGACGACCCGGACGACTATGCGGAGGCGCGCGGTATGATCGAGCACCTGTACGACCTGATCCGGGTGGAGGAGACGTGCTGCAGCGCTGGCGGTAGTGGTGGAGGCGGCACCTGGTACTCGACCGGTAGCGTCCATCTGGACGACATGACGTCTACGATCACCACCAAGGCCGTGACTGTGAGGCCGGGTGGCCAACGCGATCGCCTGGACGTGAGGTCCGTGGGCACGGGCGTCCCGTCACTGGACAGGTTGTGGCCGCCTAGGATATGCAAAACCAGTCGGTACACGGGCACCGGCACGTCCACCGGAACAGGCACGTCCACGCTGGACCGCTACTACCGGCGGCCGATGCAAAAGCCACCACCCCCACCCCCACCGTCCGTCAGCGACTACATGGACCCCGCCGACCTGTTGTACAGTGAGGGTTCGTACGCGGACATCTACTGCGAACTAGCCGACTTGCGAGGAGGCTACGGCAGCGTTAATGAGTACCGCGCAGTAGACCGGCTACCACTGCCTCCGGTCCCTGACAAACCGACCGAAGTCTGAAGCGATACAGCGATATAATAATATGTTAATTATTGTTTCTTTATTTATTGTTTTTGTTTTTGGAAAACGCGACCTACCGAATCTAAATATCGTGCAATACGTGCGTTGAATCCATTGTATTATTATTAGTTTTTTCAATTCTAAAGCACAATATTGTAGTATCGCCGATATGAAACACCCGCGAAACGTTTTGTACAAACCTATTATTATTATTTTATTATTTTAACTATATTATATTACTACTACTATTACTATAGAATTTTATTAAAGTGGCGAACTGACCCCGTTTAAAAATACATTATTACAAGAGTATTTATACAAGAATATGACTACATCATTATAATATTATTGTGGTGCTTAAATTATTTATATTCTGTATTTTCTTTACATTTTTTTAGATTTATTTTGTGTCGTAAATATTAATAATATAAAATAATACATGTGTACATAATATTATATCTACATTTTACTATAAATATATAATATGCATAGCTACACATGAATACATTATATATATATATATTTAAATAGATTTATTAAATTTTTATGTATAAACAAACTATTGATTGTGATTTATTTTTAAATAAAATTATGAAGAAAAAGAAAAGACAACTACCTAGTGTATTTTATTATTATTATTTGTTTTTCTGGACTATAGCATTTCGTCGTCATTCTCGCGAACGAGTTTAATTAAAACCGGGGTTTGACAGGGCCAAAAGACGTTCATTAAAAAGCACTTGCCGAATAATGCGGCGGACGGCAGCGGCGAAATAGTCGCACAGCAGCTGCCGCTCGTATACGCCACCGGATGCTTTAGACTTTTAGTAAAAGAAAGAAACGATGAAAAGGAAAATGAAACGCTTGGACCGGCCGACACTATCGAGCCAAAAACGTTAGAAGTACGAATGAAACAAATGGCGTTTTCACTTTTTCATACGATTTTTAAGTATCCAACATGCATACACACAGTGTTCGGCCATGGAAATAGTACTGTAAGTACTAATAATCTACAGAACTAAAAATTTGACTAGTGAGGAAGGATTTCATAGAAGAAATGAAAATTAAAAAAAAAAACAAATGAAAGTGTATAAGAACAATAAAAATATACACAATGCAAGCACGAGTGCATATAATATCTCACTCTCTATCCAAACTACAATATACCCATACGTGATGAATTAATAATATTTGAATTTCGATTTGATACTCCCACTTGGTTTATGTTGAAAGCTAAACTTTTTTTTGTTTTTTAATAGTACTTCTGTGTATAATATAATATGTATAAGTGAGCCTGTGAAATATAGTTATTTTCTCAACCAAAATTGAATCAGTTAGTCACACATTTACGTCCGTTTATTCACCAAAGTAGTATCGATAATCAAATAAATGCGAATACATCCTGCAATTCAGTACTAAAAGAGTGTAATAGTTTTAAGGAGAAAATATATTATTTAATGTATACCTATAAATAAAAATTTTTTCCAGAAATTCTTTCCAATTTTTATGAAATATATAAAAAAAAGTCATTAGATTTTCTCAGAAACTTACTCTGAAATTACTCTTGTTCGTTAAATAAATGTTTTGTTGGAATTTGTTTACTCTTCGACATTTATAAATTAACAGTCGTCAACTTATATACAAAAACAAAACAAATTAATTGATTTCAAGTACTTTGGTTTACACAATACTTCAAGTACTTTGGATACTGGAAAAACACTAACGCACACATACACATTATACACAATATATCACATGCGTGTAAAATATTGCAATAATATTTTTGCTCTATATTTATATTCTTGAAGCGGATGCAATATTTTAAGGTTTTAACGGAAATCAATAACTATTTGACATCTAAAATTATATAACTGTATACAAAATATACAAAAATGCGTTATCAAAAACGGTATTTCTGTATTTAAAATTTAAATGATCTTTAGGAGATGCATAGTAATCTGGTCGAAGGTTCTCGTATGTGTATATTTTGAACGAGGAAATAATAAGAATTCACCAAAAATTCATGTCACAATATTTTTAAATAACGACACAAAAGCATTCTTCTTCTTCTTTTCTAAAGGCTAAGCCTTGTCATAGTTATAAAATAGATCTCCACTCCTCTCTCTTCAATGCCAAAATCTTCATATGCGAATACCCGTTACATCCAGCCATTCCTATCATCTCTCCTATGAATGTCTTCCTCGATCTTCCTCTTCCTTTGCGTCCATTGATTCTTCCTTCCATGTTGGTTATGAAAGGGTTATATCTCATTATGTGTCCTATAAGTTTTCCGCTTCTTGATCTAATGATGGATAGTAAAACTCTCTTCTCCTCTGCTATTCAGAGAATTACTTCGTTACTCTTTCTTTCAGTCCAACTAATACGAAGTAATCTTCTCCAGGACCACATTTTCATTGCTTCGATTTTTTTTATCTTGTGCTGTTAAGGTCCAGGTTTCACTACCATACAACAAAACACTCCATACTTTTGACAAAGTTTTTTCTAGTTTTAAAACTGAGATTCTTGTTTGTAAGTAGCTGTTTCTTTTTTTTGTATGAAGGCTCTCTTTGCCATGGATATTCGGTGTCTTATTTCTACCGAACATATACTGTCACTCGTTAATATACTTCCTACAAAAGCATTCATATTATATAAATTAAAATTAAATAATACAGTGGAACCTCGATAACTCGAATTAGTCTGGGACAAAAAAAAATTCGAGTTATCAATAACATTTTTGGTGGAAAATAACTTTATATATTATAAGTTATAAAATAATTATTTAATTATAATATTAAAATATAAAATACTTGTATTCAAAACTATAATATGATATAATTATATATTTATTATTTATAGCTTATATACTTATACACCAATATTCAAGATTTTTTAGAGTAAATACACGACGAAAGAATGAACTGTACTATTTTGTGGCTTATAATACACTGAGGCATACTTAAATATCTATCCATTGATCACTAAAAAATTCGTTGAAATCAAATAAGAGTTTATTATTTATAATATACTAAATTAAATGTTTCAAATCATAAAGGATTCGCGCGTTTTTTAAACTCATAGAACTGGATGCAGCCTTTCGGTAACCACTAACCAATAAAAGGCATTGTATGATTTTTGTCCTAATTTTTGGTAATGTATGTCAAACAATTCGAGTTATAAGCCAAAATTCAAGCCACATGACTTCGACTTATTGAGAAATTTGAGTTAGCGAAATTCGAATTACCGAGAAAATTTACCACACAAATCATATATTGAAATGCAGAGACCATGGCATTCCTTCGAGTTATCGAAAATCCTATTTATAGAGGTTCCAATATTTATGATATAAACCACAGTCACAAATCAGTGAGAACAAATACACCATCATATAATATCCATAAAAATCAACGTTTATCATGGGAAAAAATAAAATAAGGCTTCGAACTTTTTATTACGAGGTTTTTGTTATGTAAAACGCAGTACACAAAAACTGACGACCAACGTTGACCTAAGGCCAAGTTGAAAGAAAAAAAAACGACTACGACACGAGACGACTGATAATCATATTCTAACGTTTGTCTGTCTGTAAACTGTAAGACGAAGAAAAGCGAAAGAGCAACAACAAAAACTGAATATTGACGTATCTAGCAGTCTGTTCTTTCTCTTTGTGTCACCTCTCCGGGGATTTGTAAGCTTTTTTCGAATGAACAGAAGTTTTCATCACGATAAATTTACCGGTCTACGACGATATAGTATGGGTGTTCATAATATTCAATGATGCTATACTTGCACATTTTAAACTATACCTGGCGTTATACCAACAAACTTCCAGGCAAATTTCTTAAAGCTAAAAATAATTTTATAAAGTAAGTGCATATGCCTTTTTTAGCAAGTATTCTAACCTTATACTTTAACTACCTGAACTACTGCCTATATAGATATCTACTTCTGATATTATTGGATAAATCCAGTCATCAAAAATAAAGTTTTTATCCAGTCAAATATGTAGGTACCATGATTTTTTATTACAGTATTAAATAAATTGATAGTAAGTAAGGGCAGTTTAAAATTTTATATCACTTCAATAATCGGCTTCAAATATTGTTATTCTTATTCTAGTGGGTCAGTTTGATAAATTTTGTTGTGTTCAAATATTATTTCTAATACAGTGTATAACTTAAACAGAAAAATCCAGTGAGTAATCAAATAATTTTTTTTATTTACAGACTATACTATTGACATTAATTATTAATGTGGAACGTTTTTCATAGCAAATTAACATAAAAATTAAAACACTAAAAATCGAATATAGGTAAAAAAAACACCATGTAAATAAACGTCACAATGAGTTAATAAATGACGTTTTAGCGTTTAAATCTTCAAAAACCAAACAAAATCCTTATCGTTTTTGGTAACAAAAATAAAACATAAGAAAATTAGTATGTACAATGCCTGAATTAAACATATACTGTCGGTAACATACAAACATCATTAAAGAGATTGTAATCCATGACCTGTCTCTGTCTATCACACGCGCAACTTTTGAATTTGTCGTTAAGTTTACTTTAGATCAACTTACCCACTTTTTTTAATTTTTGCACTTAACATCCCCAAAAATTAATTTTTGTTTAATTCTATTTTGTGAAATTTTGGAGGACAAAATCAAAAAAGTGGGAAAGTCGATCTAAAGAAGACTTTAATCAGTTGATTTAAATCAGTTTTCAAAATTCTTATAGCATTTATTGATCAATCAGTATATTGGAAATAGTAAACATCTAAATTCCTATGTTTTGCGTGTAATAGACAGAAACGGAAAATCATGGCTTACAATCCCCTTAATAAACACTATGGTCACGCAGGATAAATTAGCATACGAAATAATAAGAATAAGAATAATACACTAGGCATAGGATTTGGTTCAGTTGTGAATCCACCATTAATGTTGTACCGCCAACGACACAACGCTTCATCGCAATTATGTATGCACCCTCCCCATTGGCGGAACTACGGCCTGGGCCAACTGGGCCATGGCCCAGGCTAATTGGTTCCGTGTTAATGTATAAAATTGCTAAGAATATATTATTTTAAATGTAATAAAAAAAATAGGTATAAATGCAAAAGAAAATTGAGAAATTAACTGTACGTAATCATTATAATTTATCAAAAGTTGTTAAATTATTATATTTATTTTTAGATAATGTCATTTTGCAAGTCTCGCCATATTATTTTCATTGTTCATACGTTCAGTACCAACGAGTTTTATCTTTTTTTTTATTATTGTATTTAAATGTCCTAATTATCAATCGTTTATCGAATAATCCAAATATAAACATTATATAGTTATTAGTTTAATATTTTTGTTTATTTGACGACCATACCTACTGGTGAACAAACTGAGAATACAGATGCTTGGTTAGCAAAATAGATAAAATTATTCATTTTATATTTATTTTTAAGTGTTAAATTTAATTAATTGTATGCTAAAGCATTACTATATATAAGATCTAGGTATTTAATATCTAGTTATTAGTTTTTAAACCAAATGTACTTCGATATAATATTTGAAAATTCGCAGTGCCACAACTTGGTATATATAAGTGGGTGTGCAAGCAAATATTATAGAATATAGGGCCCATGTAGCTAAGTACCTAAATAGTAAATACTATATAAATAGTAAATAACTTTAACAAAAACTTTTTAAAAATTAATCATTGTACCTAATTAAAAAATTATAAAATGTTCAGTATTTATAAGTAAGGATTGAACTACAATGTATCCATTGATTGATTCGTTAGTACAAGGAATTGATGAACGTTTCAATCATTACTGGAGTGGGGAAAATGTTGAAATTTGAATTGAGCAAAGATGACATTAATTTATTGAAAAATAATTTTGATTTATCAAAGGACGAATTTGTAAGTGATTAAGTGAAATACATATTTTGAAGGCACGAAAAAAAGATGATATTCTTACCAATAAAGACTGTGCTTTTTGGTTAAAATGGATACGATAAAATGGTACTGAGACCATTTTTTCAGCATAGAAAAATATTAAAAGTTTTACTCTGTTATACCAGTGATAAGTGCTTCGTGTAAATGAGCTTTTTCGAAGCTAATACATATTAATACTAAGCTACAAAACGACAATGACTCAAGGGCGATTGGAAAATTTAATGCTTCAATATATCGAACAACCATGGCAAAAAATATCGACATTAATGAAGTGATTAAAGAATTTAAAAGAATGGTCCCATATAAACGTAGTTTAGCTTTATAAGTCTTAGCTTTAAGATAAAAATTTAAATATTTTTAGTATTTGTGTTTCACGTGTAACAATTAAGTTTATATTATAAGTGATTCAATTTTAGATTTATAACATCAATAATTACCTATGTTATACATTTGTATTGTACCTAATAAAAAATATTAATGTTCCCTATCAACCTCCACCCTTATTTCTCTTGAGTAGGTATGATAGGTGAAAAATTACTTTCACGAATGGCCCAGTCTAATTAAAATGTCTAGTTCCACCTATAACCCTCCCTCATCTCTCTCTGATCGTCATAAGATTCACCTTTACAATTCTGTATAAGTATATAATAATAAATGGCACTGTCACGCGTATACAAATAAGCGAGTGACGCCAACGAATTTTAAGATAACAAAAGTCCCAACCGACTGCGACGACAAGATGAATTGGATTTCATGTGAATACATATACCTACAGTCTACTACTCCATTTTACCCCCTGCACCTATACGCTGTCGGTCGAGTTAATTCCCGTGTTTATTTTACCCTGGTATTGTATGTATAGTAGGGGAGGGTTTCTTTCCCTTTTAACAACGGCAGCAGCGCATATTGACTTTACAAATACCGCAAGTGTATAATATAGTTTTCGTAAAATCATACGATCTTTCTTCTCTCCTCTACATACATTATAAACCACGATAAGATAGGAACCTAACTATTTCCTAGTATAACGAAACTGCTTTGTTGCTATTGATGCATTTTCACATTTTGTCTCTATCTCTCTTTCTTTCACACGCATGTACCAGCAAACACAGAGTTTTTAATGACTTGCATAATGTATAAATGATGTCGATAACAATAATACGAGAAAGCCATTACAATCACAGGTTTATTAAGTAGACGTTTTTCTAAATATTTTTTCACGTCTATATTTTATAACTGATTATATTTATGACTCTCAGAACAGAAAATAAATAATATATGAAAACTATTGTTATTTTAATTATTTAAATATGAATTATTTCAAAAAGTTTGATCTAACGAATGGAAAAGGGACAAGGGTTATATGTATATATAATATATAATCAACAAAAATTATTCAAAGTGAAATCTAAGGGTGCATGCATTTAAGTGTGTAATCTCGTATGTAATACATAAACCTATTGATTTTGCTCATTTCTACTCTCAAGTCTACTACCTTTATGCATGGTTATATTGAACAAAAAAATATATTTTAAATATTTAAAAATTGTATTGAACCTTTTAGTATACTAAACTTAATAAATATTACACGAGTAACCACCTACACATTGTCACCATAATATCTGTAACTACAAATTAATAAAAGAAGTATGAACAATAATATCACCATGAGATTAAAATTTCATCACTCAACTAAAAACGTTTAGGAAAAAATGTTGGCCAGCATATTTGAGATATTTTATAAAAAGGTGAGTAATACAAATTTTGTAATATAAATTTTTTTAACTCTTTGAAACTGAAACAATGAGTATGAATTTTAATCTAAAAATATTATAATAATTTGTAATATTACATAAAAATTAATTTCGTTGTAATTTAAATATTAAATATTTACGGATAAAATTATTCTTGCAAATGTATTATTAACGCTTAATAATTAGTGTTTATTAACATTTCGATAGCTTTGATAATACCTTCGATAACTAAAACTACTGATTACATTTTACTAAATTAGATTCAAAATAAATATCTAAAATTTATAAAAGTATACTTGCGTAATATTCAAACACTACAATATCAAATATTAAATTAAAAAATTGGCAAAGTCGTCAAGTATTCAGGATACATATAAAATGAATTTATGTATTATAATATGTAATAGTTTACAGGTTTATGGTAATTGTTTTAAATTATCCTTGAAACTAATGGGAAATTATAAAAATAATCCATCTTAAGTACCACCTGTGTTCAATTCCAAATTTTCAACTAAGCAGATGAAACAGATTGTGTACTTTTTCTACTCGAAAAAATTATTATACTAGTATACTATAAGTTTATACAAATTGTCATAGATTCATACACAAGTTTTTACACAAAACTCATAATTTAATAGCAACTATTAAGATAATGAATACATTATTTATTCAATAAAAAATTTTACCATCCATAATTTTAGATTTTGAACGGAGTGTTGGAATCTATTTTTTTTTATTGTGTTTGCAATAAATTGAAGAATTATAATATTTATTTCACTTATTTATTTATTTATTATGAACGCCCTTTCGCGCAAATATTATGCATAACTAATACAATATGTAACATAGAAAATGAATATTATATAATATCAATTATTTATCCGAAACCATAAACAACAAAGTTTAAATTCGTTATCAAAATTACAGTCAAAAGCAACACTGTGTTGCATTTTCTTAGCATACGACTTAAGGGCTAGTTAAAACTGTATGATTAAGAGTGGAAAGATACATAAAATATAGTCATGGAACGAAAATTAAAGACGGAAACACGTCAACTCACTTTTTCGAGTACTTCAGGATAACATATCTTATTATTTAATAATTTATTTATGAATGATATATCATTGAATTTACGTCTAGACGTAACGTAAGAGAATGCAAACCTACTTCCAGTCCTCAGCTATCAACCGAAATGTTTAATCCAAACTTAGTGACAGGTGTCTTAAAATGTAATATTTAGCATAATTCAAACGTCGAATCTGGCCAGTTTAATTAATATGTATTTAGTAAATGAGAGGCCATTAGAAAATATTACAACAAGATTTTTAATAGAAAAAACTAACTAAATTGTATATCCATCTAAGGAATAGTTATATATTAATGGGTTTTTACATCTGGTGAACGATATTACCGCCACACAATGTCAAAATATATTTTTAATTTGTAAGTGGTACACCAATTTGAAAATCTCATAAGATCTAACTGCAGTCTTTCGCAGTCATTTAACTTTAGTATACATTTTCAAGTCTTCGACAAATAACGAAAATGTACAAAAGTTGAATATATGTTAAACATTGATTATAAATAGTAGGAACAGCAAAGGTAACAAGTGTCTTCCTTGTGGGACACCCGAAAGTGTAGCGAAAGAAGATGAAATTTTGCCTAAAATGATAACCGGTTGCGTCTTCCCAGTTAAATAGAAGCTTAACCAACATAATAACGGATCTTTAATACTCAGTTTGTCAGTTAAAAATCTATTATCTACTGAGTCGAATGCCTTACTAAAGTCTGTAGAGATGGTGTATACTTGCCCCTTTTTTTCAATAATAATAAGAACTTTAGTATAGTATAATAGATTCATGCATGTCGATTACTAAAACCGAAAACCATGCTGCTCATCTATTGACTATTAAGATTCCATTGAATAATTTACTCAATTTAGGCTCTAATAACTTTTCAACCAATTTTGACCCTTTACTTAATTTAGATATTGGACGATAATTATTCACAGAAGCCCGATAGTTAAGATTTAAAAATGGGTAACACAAAACTAGATTTCCAGCAATGTGAGAAAACGCTATCAGATAGATACATATACATAAAATAAATTAGCACAATTATTTTAATAAGCATTTAAAGGGCAAATATTGACATAATATTACAATTTAAATATAAAATAATATATTATATAAACCTATTCAAGACTAACAAATTATCTCCGTTCTGAATCGTTTTTCGTATACAATGATACCTATTATTACATTCAAATTTAATACACCCAGTATAATGACCTATCCTATGAACGAGGTCCACTCCACCCCCTACTGTACAGCAGTCCCCATCCGGTTTTTTTTTTTTAAAATAAATTTCTTATGTAACAAACAAAATTTTTGGATTTTTTTTATGAAATTTTAAAGTTTTACACGATATTGTATAGTATACATTTTAAACGAAGACTATTTTGGAATTTGAGAAAAGTTCTAAAATAACGAAAATATTTTCGCTATAATAAATACTAATGAGCTACTTTTTTGTTTTACAACTCTTCGCTTGGTTCTTAACATCAAAAAAAAGAAGAAAACGAGAGAGGTGCTGATGACAATGACCGAAGCAAAATACATCATCAACGTGAACGAGATTTTTTGCGTCGGGATTTCGTTTGCAGATAAGATCGGTCCAAAATACGAATTCACAGGAAATAAACGACGTCTTTGATTTATCAGTTGTCGCCCCTTTCACCGTCAGTCACCATTTTACTAACCTAAGTCTCCATAAATTAATTTTATAAGAAACAACTAAACAGCAGACATTATATGTATATCTTTAAATACCCTGTGATTATCAAGCCTGTTTTATATTTCTCATGGTATGTGTCTATTCATATACATTTATACATATGTATGTGTGTGTACCGCGGAAAAAGCACTCGTAGAATATAAATAATTCAATATAGTATATACAGCTTGCAGATTGATACACGCGTGACCGATCGAGACTTAGTACATATATATATACCTAACCAGTCGACCAGAGTGAAGTATATGTTCTCAGTCGGGAATCGACTTGTGTAAAATAATAACATGACGGAATGGATTTTGGATGAAAGCCCAGTGGCTCCAGGTGATGACATCCGTGGCGTTTGTATATATTTACGTAAGGATCATCATATTATCGAATTAAAAAAATAACAACCTTTTAAAATAACTATTTTTTAACGTGTCTAAATGAGTTTTCATTTTGAAATTTAAATATTTGTTTTAATCTTTTCCCGAATATTCATACGGTCAGGTCAGTTACACAGACGTATACCTACAATAAATTATACTCACCTTAAAGGAAATTACATTCAATTATTTTTCTTCGATCTTTATCTGTCTCTCTTTCGTTTTAACTACATTACCATAATAAGTTTAACTCTGTCTCAAAACGACCAAACAATTTCAATCCATTTTCTTTCATTTTATACATGACTTACGTCACCGTTAAGCTACATTTCATCATGATTTGGTATTTTTTAACCACTCCTCACACCCATTTCAAAGATTTTAGCTGGGTCACACTTATTATCCTCTATTGAATTTTGATCCTCTATTTCCCTGATCTAAACCACATTTATGTATATAATTTATGTAAATAAACGGATAAAAACGCGCGGTGACCAAAATCAAAACTAAAATACAAATATTATACATATATTATATGCTTCATCTAATATCCATTCTTCATTTAAACTTATAACCAATTTATATCATATCATTATTCCTTTGTTATTTCAACATTAATTTTAAATTCTGGAGACCATGTTTGTATTCTATAATTTTATTTATAGCTTTAGTTTTTCATAGATATAAATTATAAAGTATAGTCCGTTTAAAAATGAATATGATTATAAAGTTTATAAATTATTACTGAAATGCTTATTTTCTCATTTAACATTAAATACATTATTTCGTCCAATTAAATGATGCCCTCTGAGTCATTCATTTAAATGGACACTATAAAATATTAAAATTTGTCGGAAATGAAAATAGCACAATATTAACAACGATCCGTCTAGGGAAGGAAATGACTGTCAAATGTTATTTTAAACTGAGAAAACAAAAAAAAAGGAAAATAAACGACTGTATAATTTCAAGTATTTGATGAAATAAGTAATTAAAACTTTAGTCAAAACATGTGAAGTCTACATTTGAATCAATATTCATTTTATTCTCCATAAAAATTGGTTCATCGTTTAAAAATTATTTAAATGGTAATCATATTATATAATATACTTACTATGCAAATACTTAAAAATAGTATGAAGTTTTCAACAATATTTCACTAAATACTTAATAGCTAGCATACTTAAATAGATAATAATTTAAGAATTTAAGATATTAATTCAATATCAAGAAGATAAAAAATATTATAACTGTATAACTTTAAAGTACCTATGAATCATTATAATTCAAAATAATAATTATAATTAATAATTATGTGATAAATATGGCTCCTAAAAAACGATAACGACTGATAATTAAATCAGTTTTGGGTAATTATCTCGTCTCTAATTATTTACAAAAATAAGTTAATTTATTGTTTGTAGACTTGGTTTATTAATAATGAACAAATATGGTTTAAAAGCTGTGTATAGCTTTGTAACAAATATTCGTTTTGTACCTTCATTAATTATAACTGATTTGCACAATTTATAAGCTATATTAAGAAGAATCAATTTAAATTATTTATTCTGATGAAGAGTATAATGTTTACTAAATATAATTCATGTGTGTAATTTGAGGTATATGTATAGGATATAGTATAAAAAAGTACGATTAGTATTCAATTGTCTTTCTTAGAAAATAATTTGATCTTTTCTATTTTAACAAGATTAAAATCAAGTGTCTTTCGATAACGCACATTTATTATCAAAGACTTTCAGTAAGCTTAAATAAAAATATTATGTGTGTTTTTATAATATTATATAATATATTATAATAGATAATGATATAGTATACAGGGTGTACCCTGTACCCATAAAAAAACCATTTTCTACCACTTTTGCATGCAATTATATATAAACTTAATATGGCACCACTGTGGAAATATTAAATACTAAAAAACTTAACAGACGCATCAGTAATTCGATATCAGGTTCATTTGAATACCTATTATATATATTATGATAATGTGCACATACGTTTTTAACATATCTGAAAGAAAAAAAACGTATTTGACGATGAAAAAAGAGTGTTTAATTCAAAATGAGAACTAATGTATTTATGTATTGAAAATAACAATAAACCTATGTGCCTAATTTGTTTACAAGTTATTAGCGTTCTAAAAGAATATAATATAAGTAGGCATTTCACGAGCATGCACAAATCATATGATAAATATACTGGAGATTCTCGGCTTGCATTATTAAAAGACTTCTCTTCGAAATTAACAAAACAAAAAAATGTATTTTTAAAAAAAACAAATTAACGATCGTGACAATTTAATAGCTTCTTATGAAGTGTGTTTAGAATTGGTCAAACAAAAAAAAAGGGTTTAGAGACGGCGAATTAATTTAACGTTGTGCAATAAAAATGGCAACTAAATTTGAAACCGTATCACTTTCTCATCAAACTCTTAGTAGAAGAGTCAATGAAATGAAGGATCATGTATCTGGAATGCTTCGTAATATAATACAGAATTAACAATACAGTCAATTAATCATTTTTATTCGAACAATTGATAAAGATTTTAATATACATGAAGAACTACTTCAAATAAAACCATTAATTATTGGAACTAGGGGTGTAGATATATTTGAAGTATTGAAAAAAATTATTTCAGATTTTGGTTCATTTGACAATTGCACTGGTATAATCACTGATGGTGCTCAAGCTATAGTTAGGATACATACTAGTTTAGTAGGAAATTTAAGGCAAATAGGGCTAAAATGTTTATTTATTCATTGTATTATTTACCATGAAGCACTTTGTAGCAAGTTTGTTAAAATTGATGAAACTATGAAAAAAGTGATAAGCATTGTTAATTTTATTCGTGGTGGTAACAAAGCTCAAAGACACAGAGCATTTATTACATTTTAGGAGAAATGAGTATGGTGATATCCCGTTACACTGTGAAGTAAGATGGCTGAGTGCAGGGAATTGTTTGAAATCTTTGTTCGCATTGAGAAGTGAAGTTTTTAAATTTCTTAAATCTAAAAATATTAGACAACAGTTTTACGAAGACTTACAAAGTATTTCATTCATGAAGTCTCTTGCTTTTCTCACTGATTTGACATCTTATTTAAATATTTTAAATTTAAAACTACAAAGTAGAGGACAAAATATATATCAGCTTTTTAGTAATATTGAAGGTTTTCGGAAAAAATTAGAAGTATTTAAACACGCATTAGAAAACCATGATACTACATATTTTCCATCATGTCAAGAAATTAAAAAAATTGAAAATCAATCGGTATGCTTTATTGAATTTAAAAATATAATTACAGAACTAATAACAGAATTTAATTCACGATTTAAAGATTTTTATATATTGAAACCTAAATTTGAATTATTTAACAACCCAATGAAAATTTATATCTCAGTACAACCTCCCGATTTTCAATTGGAGTTATGTGATTAACAATCAGACTGTTCTCTTCAATCAAAAGTAAATCTGCCTCCTGAAGAGTTTTGGAAACTGTGTTCACAGGAAAAATTCCCAATATTACGGAATTTTTCTCTTGAAATTTTGTCATTATTTGGCAGTACGTATATTTGTGAATCGGCATTTTCTACAATGAATTTAATTAAATCGAAATCAAGAAACCGTATTCATGATTCGTCTTTAGAATCGTGCATCAGATTAGCCACCACAGGGTGTTCAATTGAAATTGATAAATTGGCTACTAAAAAAAAAATGCCAATCATCACATTAATAGTTTATTTTTATTTTTTTTATTGTAATAAGACATTGCTAATTAATTTTTTTAGTATTTTTTTGTTTAATTTAATTGTAATTTTGTAATGTATTATTGTAATTTTTTAATAATAATTAATAATTTGTGTATTATATAAAATAAAAATATAAATAGGTAATAATATAATTTTTTTCTTCTGGCGGCCCCCGGTATTTTTATGAAAGTGTAAATTGGCCCGCCAACTACAAAAGGTTGGACCACCCTGTTATAAGGTTTGCAACAAAAATACAAAAATTAGTGTCTACCTCCATGAGAATTCTCTCTGGCAGGTTCCCTTTAGAATATACTATATATACTTGCAACACAAATATACACTACAGACGTGTTTTATATACATATATATTATACAGTTCAACAAACGACATTTTGGCACTTATCTGCCGATTTCACATGCGCGATACGATACGGACTAAGGTTTACCAGTGAAAATTAGGATGTGGATTAGAAAAATATATGGATAAACAATAACGGTTATTTTTTGATTTTATTAAAATATAAACTATAAAGATACGCCATTATTTTCTTAAGATTGGTAACGTCATTAATTATAAATATAAATATTAAGTATTTATAATCAATGGTATTATCTAGGTATGTAAACATTAAAATTATAATACATAGCCTTTAGTTCCAAATAATATTCGTTTCTATTAACTTTGTTTGGGAACGTACTACCTATATTGTTATTACGATAACAGCTATTATTATTAATCGTAAGATACGAACGCAAAATATTAAATTACAACTTTAGTTCGAATGTAAAAATCAAGACATACAAGGTACTAGCTATAATATGTTTATTTTAGCGAATTTTTGCTAGGTAGTGTATCAGTGTTTTCATATAACTACAGGCGGGTACAATGTACCCGGTACATATTTATATAATTATACGTGTGTACGATTTAGTTAAATTTTCTTGAAATGTATTGACATTACTAAATAAGTGGGAGGACTAAGTATATACATTTATTCTTTAAATAAAATATATACAATTCAATAACATCTAGGTACTGCAAATGAAGATCTTAAACAGTTGATTTTAATTATTAATTTATATATAAAATGTACATTCCACAAAATTCGAAGAACGTACTTGTATGAAGATATTATAATAATATATAATATTTATCATATAATACAATAATATTATGTAGTAACGGAATCTTAAAACATTTTAATACAAATGGCATGTATGTAATATTTATATATTATTTTGCTTTTACACTTAGATCATTGAAAAAAAAAAACTCTGGCATGAATTATTTATTCTGTAAGATGTGTTTGAGATCTTTATACAAACTTCACTAAGTATCAAAAAAAAAAAAAACAAGATTCTGATTGCTGATCGAGAAATACACCTAAACAGTACGGTGAGTTCGAAATGAAGTGCTTATTTTTATCACCGTAGCTCGAAACTAATATTATAAAAGTCCAACACAAGTACCACAAAATAACGAGTAACGAACTTAAAGTGACACACTAAAATACTTTACTCCACTTTGTACTATGAATAATAAATTTCGACTGAAACATAAGTTTTGCGATATTAATAAAATGTATTTAAATTGTCCTTATAATTATTATAATCATGACCTACACTGCCTACACTCATTACGGAAAAACTAAAGTATGATATAAACACTTTTATTTCACGGGTCAAAACCAGTGTTATGCTTTTAGATTATCTACTTAAAATGTATAAACACGCAACTAGCACAACGAAAATTCAAGAGTTTTTTAACAATAAAATGTATTGTCTTTTATATTTTTCTACAGATATTACACGCGTTAACAGTACTATAACTAACGCATATGCTATAACTAGGTCAGTCATAAATTTCTATATATATAAGGCAAACATGACTAACTGACTCACTGATTAACTGATCTATTCACACAAAACTCAATCAACTTGACGGATCATGAAATAAAGGCTAATGATGGCTCATGAAATGTAGCATACAAATAGCTATTATAACATAGGCTCCGCTATCGAAGAGTTTTTTGAAAATCCACCGTTATAAGGGGTTGGAAATTTGAATTTATATTCATTGCACAACATAAACCACTGGACGGATCGGGTTGAATTTTAACATAGATTAAAAAAGTTTAATATAAATAAAAAAAACCATTCGAAATTTTTAGAGGTAAATGGAGTTAACAAGCTCGGTAAAAAACAGTAAAAAAAAGTCCCATGCCGCATAATCACAAATATTAATATTAATTAAAATTTATTTTATACAATACAATACAAATTATAAAAATATTTTAACCATCATTCTGGGTAATTAGAGACTTAAAAAGCATGATTCCACAGCGAGTTAAATCCAAAATGAGTAGAATACTCACAATTATTTCCCTGGGCAACGCCGAGTAATTCAGCTTGTAATGTCATAAACTCATGATAAGAATTACATTAGCATTATTATTTAATATATTTTATAAACAATTATAAATAATTTTGAAAATTAAATATGTTTTTATTGAAAAAAAGCTGTCTACAACATTTAAAATATGATAAGACCAAATTATTCTGCAATAATGTTTAGTTGTTCTCGTAAAGAAACTATATAACTATATAACTATATATATATTCTTAAATATGTATTGCATGGGTTGTATTATGTTTTATTAAATGTGTATTTAGATATTTAAATAGGTGTATATATTATACGAGAGGTCACAAAGAGACTTATCAAAGAAAGTTGTATGTGATTAAATCGTATTATATAGTGTATACAGATCAACTCGAGCTACCCGAGTAACACATTTATGAAAGCTTGCTATATGTGTAGTTATAGAATAACAACTCTTATAACAAAAAAAAAATAAAAATAATATTTATTATTCATATTTTATACGTAGAAAAAATAACATATAATTTGAAAGAGGTGCGGTACGAATTTTGTGGCACCGTTTCGGAGTGATACTGAATACGTTTTATATAGTATATTCAGTGCGCACATCGGATATTATCAGAGCTACCTCCCAATAAATATTTATATAACTTATGTGACTGCGACTTATTACATTTAATTTTTTCAATATTGGTTGACGATGTTTATATCATATTACCACCCTGTGTCTCACGACAAACACGCGTGTGAAATAGAAACATTAAAAAAAAAACCAGGGCAATGCCTCGCGCAATTATTGCCGCGAAGTTTGTGATGAAAATCTGAGTCCGCGACAGACGCATATTTTACGAGTTTTTAGTTTTAGTTTTTATAGCATATTCACTGCTTAACGCGACGACTAATGTATGTTTTGCCCGTCTGTAAAATTCACACCGCAGTTATCGCACAGTAATAATAATAATAATAATAATAATAATGTAATCTTTTTGATTAACGGTTTATTTGCGCGAGGATTTTCGCTTATGCCGCCCGCGCGAAACGTTATATGTGCGCGTGTGAAAGAAGGTGAAGGGGCGTACTTTTTATCCGAGTTCAGCTGGCAACCGCAAATTGGAGTGCCCTTCCCTCCCTCGTACCCTCGTAAGAGCGAAACTTTTAGATTTTTATTATAGCATGCGCGTGTACACATATACACACATGCCACTACAGTTTATCAGTGTGAAGCACACTAAACCTTTCTACCACTACAATATTTGAAAAACCACGAAAAGGGGAATATCTGGTAATTTGGATTTTTTGAGTTAGCCACAAAATTTAAGACTCAAAAACAGCTGTCAAAGTCATAGTTTACAATATCATATCGTATTCATACGTCATCAATATTACTTGACCAACAGTCTAATATGGTCTCAAATCTTTGCCAAACTCCATTTTATGCGCGTAATAAAATTATTTTAGAATAGCGTCTGTCTAAGAATAGTATATACAAAAACCAAATTAATTTAAAATGACACAATTGTACGCAAAAGCTAAAATTAGACACACACCTAGTCTAGATCAATATTTTATCGAACTCTCGTGCTTGTTTTAATTGAAAATGCAAACAAATAAGTGTCACATCACGTAATGCAATAAACAAACAGTTAACACAGAATGAAAAATCTATATCAGCTATACAATATATACTTTTATACACATAGTAGCTGTACTACGAGTACATGGGAATTACAATGGCTTTAAAACTATTGCTTATCGGGTTTAACAATGATAATATTAAATTATATACGTCTAATATAATGCTGGTATATCAGGAAGTTCACGGATTCCAGAAAAGTTACAAGGTGAGCATATTCAAATTATAATTGCTAGCACATTAGTAAAAATAAAACGCTTTTCGATGGTATAAATTGTGAAAAACATTTTACATAATGTCTCCAGTAGTTAGATACTTTAATTCGACTGGTATATTATAATAAAAATGCCCGCTCTTGTCTCAAATTTTTATAGTGATGTTAAATTCCTTATTAGTTCGATAAGTCAACATTTGAAGATAATGTAGTGGTTTTATAGTCGTTGAAGGTAATTTTGAATTAACGAACGCAGTTTTCTCCGGAACGTTGTCACACCCAATTAGTCTATTAACTCAGCCTACGATGGCGATAGCGGAAAAGCGCAAGACGGTAACATATGAAGTATTAAGTGTGTTTCACTCCCACATGTGTAAATAACATTTTTTTCTGCTGCAAAGTCCTGCACGCAGCAAGACCTTTGCGAAAATTTTTCCACGTACCGGATGGAAAAAAATGTCAATTACCGCGAGCTGGACTGGCTGCATTCATTTTTCATCGAATATACGCATACGAATATTCCCGTGTATACGTTTCCTGGTTCTTCTAAAATTGCGGTGGGGCATGCTCATTGGTCTTCTTTAAAGGCTTCCGTCCAGCCGATTTATTTGTGGCGATTTATTGCAGGGACGTGCCTCCTCACGTACTATTTTTGCTTACGCGAAACGTCTTTATTTCCGCGCTCTTTGCACGATTACGGCTACGACGACGACCTCATACATATTATATTCGGCACGTGTTTATAAACACACACAGCTAATACGAGGCAAAAACATACTCGAAATTCGAGGTGTACCGTTTTTCTTCAATCGAAATTAATACGATGACATACACAAACACACACATCCCATTCGTATATATACACACAAATACACTATGGAATTTTCCTCTTTTCGAATAAGTATAACATCAAAGTGGCAACGGGATGTGTGCATATGTTCGTGTTTGTGAGCAAACGATACCGATATTGTACGACCGGTAAAGATACGAGCAACGGTGGCGTGGCGGCGACAGCGGTGTAAATATGAATAATAAACTGATTTAAATATTTATACACGTGTGTAAGAATTCTATTGCGAGAAAATGGGGATTTTGGCGATGCAGAAGAGAGCTTCGCCACTGCCGCTGCTGCCGTTACAAATCGGAGCAAAAAAAGAAAATCGTAGAGTTTCGAGAACGACAAAGAGTTGATGTGAAGTCAGGTCACGTCTCATCGTAGGACCCGACTCCAATATTTGTATGTGTGTGTGAACACACATGCACGTATGCATGCATGAATATATATATATATACATATATGCATGTATACCGATGCTTTTCAGATATATCCATACAGTTCAACTGAAAGTCGTTTGAGAGGTAGGACGATACGCGGAGGTGAGGATCATTCGGGTCATGATATAAGCCACTAGGTTTTGCGGTGGAATTCAAAGAGCGAATAAAATATCGCAACGCGCGACGAGGGCTGAAGAGGGCGAATTATTATCCTTCAGCATTAGGATGTGTGAGAGGAATATAATAATGTATACTATACAGTTATAGGTACACAATACTCCACATATAAATTATACATATATTGTATATATAGGTATACGTAACACCGTTAGTTTTTTATAGTTTACAAAACATTAATTTCCTTATCCATACTAAAATTAAAATATAAATGTTTTAAACTTGTATTATAATAAATTTTTATATACAGATACATTTTCTATTGTTTATACATGTATATAGTGATTTATTTAAGTAAAGTAATCCCATATAATTATTTTATAGTTCAATATTTTCGACAGGATTTTTAATTCTCTTTAATTGAATAGTATTCTATTACAACAGGAATGTATTCTATTTAGTTCTGAAAGAATCATTTTTACTATTTTTCGTACAGCCAACGTCTTGAACTCGATAATCGGAGCTGTTTTGAGTTAAGTTGTTTGAAATATTGAGATAAGGAACATAATATTTCATCTAGGTTCTTGTACCACACCATAGAAAGTACTAAGGTATACACAGCAAGTAGTCACAAGAAATAATGTAATTAAAATTTATCAAGCTAATCGTTTTGATTTATTAAAGACATAATTTTCTATCTTTCGGGGTCATTTTTAAAAAAAATTAAAAACGGATATATAACTTTTGATAGTATAAACACAGCAATTATGATAAATGGGCGTCACGAATAACGTCTATGTACTCATAAATCCCGCACAGTACGTATCGTATATTCATGCATAATAGTGAACTTCAACTTTTACGTTTCGGAGTAATAATATTATTCGTTTAATAGTGCAGTAGGTAAGTGACGTAGATATAAAACATTTGACAGAAAAAATTAATTACAAAATAATTTCATAATTCCAATATTTCCAATATTTTCAGTACAATAAAGACATAGAATTATGCAGTTTTATAAATTGAAAATTATAAGTTTAGACAATATCATACACATATATTATTCAATACACAGACATGTGCGCTTTTCGGGACGTGAAATGAATTTATACGTTGGATAAGTGTCACGACAAGCAGCACCCTAAATTACAAGACGTCATCGTTGTAGTCACGTGTATTTTAATACACTATTAAAAACAACAAATGACTGGCACAGCGACAGCTCTATTAATGAAACTCCTCCGATTAAAAGGTACGGAAACGAGTGTACGCGCTGATTGTGTATGTGACAAACGAAAAACGATTTTTAGACGTTCGTCATAATAGCGAGCACACACACACAATAATATTTCTAAACCATGTAAAACGTACAGATTAAAAATTATTAGTATAATATTCATATAGGTACACATAATACTACGATTACAAGCTATGAAGCCCACGCTCAGAACAATACGCGCGAATGGTTTTGGTTAAAACACGCGCGGCTCACGTAATAATAATAATAATAATCATAATTGTTTTAATATGTATACACACGAGTATACAATACATGTATTATAATAATAATATAGTAACAGTTAAGTCCGGGCTTTTTGAACTCTTGTTGTGCGCGCGATGAACGGTGGGTGGATACGCGGCAACCGTTATTACTCATGCAGCCAGTGACACGTTTACAACACGCTTTATGGTGGCGGAATTCAATGGGGGCACCTCCGAACAAGAGCGCCGTTTTGGCCTTTGCGTTTGAAAATCAGAACTATTGTAGAGAACGACGAGGAAAATCATCAGTTATTACATTATTATCATCATCATCATCATCGTGTGTATAATAATATGTATACGCCAGCGTAGCACAATGGATGTATACAACACTCGAGTCCTGTCCCGCATATGTGATGTTGTGATGACACTGAAGCACACTTTCATTATACTACGTGGCAGCAACGCCAGCAACATAATATAGCGGAGTTGATGCTTAGAGAGAAGTGTGTACAGCTACTTGTTATTATTATTAGTATTTAATATTTATTACACTAAATTATCATTATCTTTATATATTTTTAGTATCATCGTTGTCAGAGAGTAAAATTATATAGTCTATCAATGGCGGGGAGCTTATATATAGTATTAATTATTAAAATAGCAGTATAGCGTAACTGGCTTCCGAACAGGGGTGCTATTCTACCTAAATATGCTGATGGAGAACTACCATCTCAAGTTGTTATGAACGACTACTACTCCTCGGCGATATGAAACGCGCGCACGCTAAATAGGTTATCGAAATAGTTTTCGAGCGGAGCAGGATTTCAAAGAGAATATTTTAAGGAACGTTTGGTCTCTCATTGCCGTAACTGCAAGTTTCTGTATACGTACACCCACACTAGCATATGATAAATTTATACATGTATATCGTAATTTTTGTCGTTGAAACGCGCCGAAGACTTAATTCTAAGAAAGCATTTTGCTAACAAATGCATATATAATACTGCAATGATCGCATATAAAACGTATATTAAACATTCCACAGACGGTTTTAAAATACTGAAGCTGAATCCAAAAAATTTATACATATAATATACTACATAATATTATATACGTTAAAGTGGGAACGATTAATAATTTTTTATTGTTTTCGACCATTTTAGTATTCAATATTTTGTAATAAAAGAATAAGTAATTAATTCTATTACGAAGGGGTTCGATATCTTTGACAGGCTGAAAAAGATTATATTAAAAAAATTATACTTTTATTAAACTATTGATCCGTTCATTTTTTACGAATTGATTTTAAAAATTTTAAACACCAATTTAATTATCTAATATATTTTTCAATAGCTGCCTTTTTGGCAGGAAATAATATGAAAATTTTAACCAAAACTATTAAAACATTAATGTGAATATAAATAGATCTTAGTTCATTTATTCAAATTTTGGTTGTTTTTAATTCAATTTTAACAACAATTAACAAAGATTTACCTAAACTCTAATTGTACTAGTTGCAAGAAAAAAAATGGGTATATAATAATGTAGTATTTTATACTTAAATTGAAATATAATGCAATAGTATGCAATTTCGTAAAAATTTAAATTTCAAACAGTCATAAAATGTTTTCCTTTAAGTCCGGTAGAACTTTTTTTTATAGATTTATGAAGAGTAGCTCATGGATAACCTAGTGTTAAAATTTAGAACTTTTGTTATAGACAGAAAAAAATTATGAATTTTCAACTACAAAATAACTTGCAAATTATTGCGATTTTAACATATTTAATACAAATTTTAACTTTATGGGCTTTTAAAAAAAATTTGAGAGAAACAATCTCCGATATTTTTTAGTTACAATTAGTATAACTTATAATAAATCTTGTATTAAATTCTCAAGAGTTTTCGGATAGCCAAATAAATTTTATAGATATTCCAAAAAAAAAACTTACAAAAATCGAAAGTTTAAACTGTTTAAAAATAAGTTTAAAAAGTCAAAATACTTTGAAAACTTAACCTAATATAAACTTAATATAACTTAACTTAATATAAAGATTTGATGAAAATTTCAAGTGTTTGCGTTTTTTCGTTTTTGAATTATTGCATTTAAAAAGAAATTGTATTTTATCAAAACGTGGTTTAGCATAAAATATCCCGTTTTTTCGTAATTTTTTATCGTTTTTTTCGACGCTTTTAAAAAGTATTGAAAAAGTTGGATTTTTGAATGGCCCAAGTACCATCTATATTCACTTTCCTTTTAGAAATGTTGCTGTTTAATCAAAGCATTTTTACTGCCCCAAAACGTGATGACAGACACAAAAATAAATAAAAAAAAACCACACATCATAGTAAGACCAATAGATTCCATCACTCCGTTCAGAATCTAAAAAATACCTATGGTCATAAAATATCTTAAACATTATGTGTGATAGAAAACATTGTTTTCACTTTGATTTAGATTGACTAATTTAATTAAATAAGATGCCTTACAACGAAAAATTTTAACTTAGCTCGTTGTATGATAACGAACAAAAATATATTTTCATTAAATAAATAAAACTCCATATAAAATTCGGTTGCGATTCAAACAAGGTGAATGTTAAACGAACAAAAGTTTGTAATTAAAACGTTAGTAATATATATCTTTTTTTAGATGAAGAATTATTTGTTTACAGAACATCTTTCTAGACTACAAAACAGAGAAATTCACAATAAAGATAAGACTTAATATATTATATACTATATAGTCTGTATACTCGTATTGTGGGTAAACTTAATCGTATTATTCTAGCACTAATAACTTTTACTATAGGTAGATCGTTATTATAAAGTGAAATAGATATTATATCTTATAATATATAGAACATTATTTGAACATAATCTTTTACGATGCTATATACTACATAACCATAATGATCACTAGAGAAAAGATTTTTTCCAAATTGGTAACTATTTGAGAAAATAAATTATTGAATCCAAATAAAAAAAGGTATGTCAATTTCAACTTGTCAGTTGCCGCAATTAAACCAAATATAATAGGGAGTTTTTATAATGAAATTTTTTAGAATTCATAACTGAACTCAGAATACAAATAAAATATCACCAACAAAAGCTATATATTAATAGTATTCTAAATTAATTCATTGAAAGTAATAATAAAATTAATAAAGGTATAAGATAACATTGTTTTGTAGAATTATTACAATATTATTTGAACAGTATATGTTTTCAACGAATAATGCTTATATATAACATATACTGTTATTTATACATACTACTAACATTGTTAACACAACACATAAGACATGCGTACAGTTAGAATCTAAATTGGGCAGAAGTTTTTGTTTATGTTCTTAACATCAACGAATAAACTTCCTTCGAATTATATGTATAAAATTAGTGTGTATTTATTATTAATTTTAAATTCTGTGGAGAGGGAGATCGTTATTGGTTCTACAATATTTTATTTTTCTATGGATAATATTTCGAATAACTGCATTATATAGATAAGTGATATAATTTAATGAAATACCTCATTAAATTAGAAAATGTATCCAAAAAGTACTCTATACAAATAATTTTTGGAATTTCTCATTAGTTTTCATCATATGAGTAAATTATTGTTTAGGGATAAATGTTGTATTTTGTATCTTCAACCTAGAAATTGTATATATGATATATGAGAAAACAATTGAGTATTGAAAACTTTTGTTGGGCATTGGCTTATATTTTAATTATCTTTAGCATATCATATTGATTAAATTTTTAAATAAACTGATTTTTAGACGACTTATTTACCAAGATAAATTGAAAATATGATTTCCAGGATCCTTAAGTTTTAAGCTCTTTAAATTCTTGGTTTTATTTTATGAATGATTAAAGATGAAAAATAGTTTACATTATAATGTAAAAAATGCATTGATTTGAATTACCTCTCCTTACACATCAATACACGAATTTTAAAGCACTTGTTTTAAAAAAACTATGAGTAAATCGTGTTTGAAAAAGGAATAGTAATAATCCTTAAAAGAAATTGTCAGAAGCGATGATTGATGGATAAATCTCAACTCGGATTCCATAAGAAACTACAAACAACAAAATTCACTCTTAATTTCTATTGAAAAATTCAAAGCAGTAAAGGGGAAAAAATAATGACTTACAAAACTATTTGAGTCTAATATAATATAAACAGGAAACACATCTGCAACTTGAAGGTATACAGTTTTTAAACGAAACATGATTTAAAATAAAACATAATCTCATATCTATACTTTATACTTCCTACACACCATGTAAGTAGCATACAAAGATATTTAATTCAAATAAAAATAAATACTATATTATATTGATTTAAATAATGAGTTAATGATTAAATCTAAATATTTAAATATACATACACTATAATATAATTATTATAACATGGTGGAACAATTTTTCGCTGTTACTCTCTGCAGTGCTGCGGTTTATCACCACACACTGCTGTAGCCTGTAGGAGTCGGATGGGTGACCCCATAGATCTAGCGACGTTGACAACTCCTAAACACATATGTGTTATACCCATATATTTGAGCCCTTACAGTAGCACTTAATTAATAAAAATCTACAAAAAAAATTTACATAAATAACTAATGACCACAGCTGCCTTAAAAAACGACCCTCCTTAAAAAATAGAACAATAAAAATATGTTTAATTATTGTAAAACAATTTGACGCCTGATCATTCATGTATATAAATTTATATATATATTTCTTGTCAACAATTAATGATAATGATAAATAAAGTATAGAGCTTTTATACATAAAAATGAAATAGGTATTTTACTATAATAAATAATGAAACCAAAACAATGCAAGGTAAAATATTTTTCTAAAATAATGAACGAACTTATTCAAAATAGAAAAACATCAATACTGATAGGAAACTTTTTTATAATAATTTTATTCCTTTTTCGAGAAAAAATAACTACAAAATTAAAATTACAGACGTCATTATAAAACAGACGACTGACACGTATAGTACACTGTAAGTATTTTGTGGAATGTCATTAATTATTTTATAAATTAAAAGATACGTGCTAAGCTTTATCTTATAGAACAATTAAAAAACTCCACAGTATCCATTTTTAACTGAAACTTTTGTTTATATTTCACGAGATTTTCTTCATGAAAGATTCCAGACATAAATTCTGAACTGGTATTTAAAAACCTTAAAGTTCCTATTTAAAACTCAGAGATGCTATCCTTTCATTTATACACATGGTATAATGTGATGTTTTTTGGAGCTTGTTCATTAACACAATACTATGTTGAAAACTATTAAAATTTTAAATTTTATACATAAGTATTTATTTATTTATTTATTTATTTCATCATGAATAGAACAAAATATATAAAATAGTACATAGATTGAAATTAGCTTAACAGTTAAATTATATACAAATTAATAATACAAAATAAAATTAAAAGACAACCTAGCTAAATTAACATATGCATAAGGTATTAGGAACCAAAAGTATTACAACAAATAGACCATAATAATGTTATAGAATCATGGAAAAAATCAAAATTATTAATTTTATTACAAGAGTTTAGCATTCGATTTACCGGCGAGTTTCTACTATAGTTCTGTGTATGAGTAGGTATATAAAACATTGGGTAAGAGCGAAGAGATACCAGAGGCACATTTATAGGTATTGAGTTTAAAATTTCTGGATAGTCAATTTTATTATTTAGTAGATTATAAATCCATTTAACATCCAGACAATTTCTTCTACATAAGAGAGGGTACATTTTTAGATTCTCAAGTAACTTATCATGTTTAATTTCATTATTTTTATCTTATAAAAGATTATATTTAAAAAACGATGTTGAATGGATTCAATCTTATTTATATCATTTAACACTTATGGTGACCATACAATAGAGCCATATTCCAAGATAGATCGTACGAGTGCGATATTTAAGGTTTTTATACATGTAATATTTTGAAATTCACTACAGTTTCGTCTTAAAAATCCTTATGTACTAGATGCTTTACTATTACTATACAAATGTATGAAATATGTTTTGAGAATGATAAATCGCTAGATAAGAAAACACCTAAGTCTTTGGCATGATTTTGTGCAATAAGATTACATTCATTAATTACATATTGGTTATGAATAAATGATTTAGTTTTTATAAATGTTATTTGTAAGCTTTTATTCACATTTATCTCCAATTTATTTTTTATTGACCATTCATAACATTTATCTAAATAAGATTGTAAATTATGATAATCGCTAAGTGATTAGATATTAGATTAGATATAGATTAAGGTATTAAATATTATGTGGTACCTGTATAGTATGTAATACCTATACATTATACATAGTGTGCATAAAATTAAGTTTTAAGTGTAAGAAATAAAACGTATTAATACATTTTGTTGAAATACTGACAGACCACTGGGGTTACCATTGTAAAATTCTAATAACTATTATATGACTAAATGAAATCATAAAGTCAAATACTATTAAAACGAAATAGAATAGGAATTTCAAACTCTTATACTTATAAATTGAATTCATAGTCCATACATAATAATTTCCACCCGTTTATAAATTAATAAATAAATAATTATATCATAATACTTAATTCTATTATGTTTTATAATGACCCAACGCGTATAATGATTTCATTAATGTGAACACACATGTACTAATTCATCGTATGCTCAATAATAAAAACCAATATTGTATTACTGACTGAATTTGCGTTAGCGGATTTATGCTTGAAATGAAATATGAATTTGAATCCGCCGAACGCGGGAAAAACAATCGTCCATATATTAAGTATGTAAAGTATATAGGCACACAGTGTATATGCACACGGTGTATAAAAAAACTCCATGGCATCATCGATGGAAATAAACTCAGAGGTGTCAAACGGGATGACACTAGATGCGTCCGGTGGTCTTCGATGGTGTCAGTTTCAGAGATGTAAAACAAAATTCAAACCGTTCACGGAAAGAAAGAGAAAACGACGCATTACACCGCGGTAATATGCGTACGCATATAATAATATAACACATTGTCACACATGGATCATAGACTGGCAGAAAGCGTAAGTCTTTGTCACCGTTCAAACAGACATGCGCAAACATGCACAAGCACAAACTCTAAAGTCGAATACACTTAATAAGTTTCCGCCGCTGTTTCGCACTCGGTTCGCGTCATCCGTTTACCTTACCTACTTATATGTCGTAGCACACCAAAAAATATATTTTACTCCACGTAACATTACTCGCTTACGTCGTATTTTAAACAAACACATTCTCTGCGCCTCCCCCACACACCCATACTCACAGGAGCTCACGCGCCATCGATTCAACAAAAAAAAAATGCCCTGGCGGAATTAATGAAACGTGCTCCCCACACTGAAAAAGAATCGAAGGTGTTAGTGAGCTGCATTGCTGTTGTTCATACATAGGACACTACAATTGCGCAGAGTAGTGGTAGGATAAAAAAAATGTTGGCAATCTATTTAACAGACATTTTGCCTCACATACACGCCGGAGACGCAAACATATACTATGGATCGGCAGTACGTGTGAGTGTGTGTAAATAAAATATTTAATATGTGTACAAGAGTTGAAAGTATAAGAAATATGCCTGAATTTGTTTAAATTATATTTAATTGGACTCTGACGTATGACGACGGTGTTTTTGAAACACGACCAGACTTATATAGTCTCGGGTAGGATATTACTCGACTCAAGATACCTAGTAATTTCTGGTAAAAAAATATCTAAATTCAATTCATTCAGCTCTACGCAATATGTATGTCATTTGCAGCGAGGGCAGGGGGGAAGTTGCGAGCACATCCAATCACGCCCCATGCAAGTCTAATATAATAGTTACATATATATTCACTCGTACTATCCTAGGCTTTTACGATTGTAATGTTTAAAATTTATCAAGTGCTACAAAATGTCTAAACTTAGTTTTTTTCGATTTCAGATCACTAAAAGCACGCATATGGTCTTAATAATTTCACAATTAAACAAAATAATTAATTTGTATTTTTTTTTGTAGAATACATAGCGTCGGGGATAGGGATAGATAATCTTCAAAGAAACTGAAAAAGGCAGTGTGAAGAAGTCACGTAACAACATTCGAGAATACATATAAAATAAATATACGATTTTGCATAACAGCGTTTTACAAATAATAATAATAATAATAATAATTGTTTATTCAAATTGATAAAACGGGTAGGTTGCCTAACAGTACAGGTAAATAGATAAATTATTACAATAAATTAATTTTATATTATTAAATATATTATGTAATAATACATTATAATATAATGATACATGATCACACACGTATATGCTTAGGTATTCTGAAAAGAAGAAAGTAAATGCTTAAATATAACATACTATAAAGTCACACATTCGGTGTTTAATCGGCTGCACACACGCTATAATATATTAACATAATGTCGGAATAGGAAATTCGCGTAAACTGTATAATATAGATGGAACCTTCAGAGCAATGGTAACAGATGCAGTACGATTTTATACTCAGCTAACATATTATATTTATGCACGTACACATGCACCTCGTTCTAAACATATTTATTAAATTGTCAATCTGTTTTTTTCGCAATGCAGTTCAAATAATTGGACGTGTCCACGACGAATGGTTCGTAATCAGATATTGTACTGGGAGCGTTAGGTAGTTTAAAACAAACATTACTACGAGACTAAAATATTTTATAATGCGCTGGAGACAATTATTTTGGTTAAGGATTTTCAAGAATTCTTAATTTAAATTCTGATTTGAACTATTGGTTTTACAATGATATTGTGTGATTTTTTTTTTGTAAAATATATTCTCGAGATGATAAAGAAAAATTATAAAAGATTCAAACAGTACCTCAATATAAATTGAATTTGAATATGAATCGTTCTTAAAAAGGTCAGTTATTGAATTTTTTAGTAATTCTCAAAGTAAAATCTAACCAAGATTAACAAGAAATAAAAACACTAATTTTTAACGAAATATCAACTATTTAAATACGTAAACATCATGCTTTACTCAGAATAATTTTTCAAATGCAACAAGAGTCACGTTTTTAGTTTCAAAATAACAATAACACCACTTTATTATCCAGCATCACAGCGAGCGGAATGAAATGAGTACTCAATATAAAAACTTTACTGATAAATTTTGTAATTCAAAGATTAACAAAAAAAAAACGCTATCACATATTAAATAAAAAATAATATCACAATAATATCATAGATTATTAATAAACCAATTTATTAGATGCCTTCATTCGGGTGTACTGAAAATGTAATAAGATGTGACCACTCAAATGTATCCTACTTTGAAACGTAAAAATAAAAAAAGTCTAAGGCTAATAAATGTACAGCTATTTAACTACATTGTTTTTCATATCCATTCAGTTGAAATGTTTACAATCCTATGCAATAAATCTAATTCATTACATTTTCAATTGATTATAAATGAACTGCATGAAAAAGAAATGGTACGTTTACAGTACTCATATAGTATTTACACAAAGAAAATATAATTATATGGCCCAATTTAATAAGAACAATCACAGAATATATAAAATTAAAAATACATATTATAGTATTGTGTACTTTGCAGTCTAAAGATAGAAAAATAAAATACATCTTTAATCAGACATAGGTACTTAATTTTGACATGAATATAATATTATTTCGTATAACTTACAATTTAATGGTAATTATAATAGTTACCTACTAAAATAGCATTGTATGTGCTTTAAAGTATTAAAAATGGAATCATAAAATGAAAAAACACAAATTTCTTCAAATACTAAAACATCATAAATAAATAATTTAACATTAAATTCAGTTGAATTTAAAGGACATCCACATAATTTATGGCATTGCTAAATTATACCAAACGCGTTGCATTTTTAACGACACTTTTGAATGTCTTTGTAATTTGTATATGTATTTATACATATATATTGTGTTAATACAATAGTAAAATTTAAAAATATAATGTAAACCATTTTCATATAAAATAATAAACAGGTAAAGTAATAAATTTTCTCCCGTGAGTTGTATTGTGTCTTTCATCGTATTCCTCATTAATATTTTATTATATTTTTAATAGCTATCGTATTAAAAGTATACGATTTCTTGCTTTCCTCCCAAACTGATTGTTATATACTTTTCATATTCCCTTACTAGAAATGTTTTCTTTAGAGTTTAATAACCTTTAAATACGCAATTAATTCAATAAAATTGTCTTCTTTTACTCAAGATAACTTTGAATGTCTGTTGTTCTATATGAATTCCAACTGTTGAGTGTACACAATAGAATTCCACTTTATAATTAAATACAAATATATCGGAAAACTTAAGCGATCAAAAACTGTTGATTCAAAACATTATAAACCAAAATTTAAATTGTATACGCATATTTATTTACAAATATACATCATTTACGTTTAGTTTATTCTGTTTTACTTTATATACAACACAAATAAAACAAAATGCATACATGGATGAGCTAACAAACTAACATACAACATAATATAAATAGTGCTATTCTATAAAAATGGCATTTTGTAAGGTACTCATATCGACAGCATAAAAAAAAAATTAAAATCAATAACTACCCGTATAAATTGTCAAACACATATAGAATAGACAAAAAATCTGAATAGATCTGATCCTAGGCACTGCATTGGGATCAGAAACTGAAGACAACACCAATATGATGTTTCTTAAAAGTAACAAACCTATACAACGTAATTAAAAAATAATAATAGTACCTTCTAATACTTATTAGAATGTAAAACACACTAGCTTTAATTAAATTGAAATAGTTTTTTTTTAGTAATGTCACCTTATTACTGTTAACTTTTAAAGTAATATTATTTTTACAAGAATATTGTAATTTTGTAATAAAAAAATATATATACCTGTCAATATAATACTTAAACAATATTCAAAAATTCTGAAGACAGTCATAATTTGAAAAACTTTTGATGTATTATGATGATAGTGTAGTTCATTATAATCATTTAATGTAGTTCATTATATATATTTATTTAACAAAAAAAAAAAACTAAATACTATAGTATAATATTGAAAAGTTCAAAAGGTACTTTATATTTTATAAACATAATATTAGATAAACATGTTATGTCGTTACACTCAAAATAATACAAATAACAAAGGTATATCAAAAATGAGTTAAGTTAATAAGCAGCAATATGTAAAGTGATACAAGAATTCATATCAATTATTTATAAGATAACGTTTTAACAACAAAAATGGAATATAATGTATGAAAGCTCATTGTGTAGATCATACTTTCCAATTGCGTGTATCAACAGTAATTACAAATTATGAATCAATGGTAAAATGTATGAAAAAAAGAATTTGAAAAAAAAAATATATATATATATTATACAATATATAAATACTCGTATTTTGAAACAAGAAAAATTGTTTTTATTGTTATTAAAATGAGTAAAGTTATTTAAATGATAATAATAATCAAACATTTTCATCAATAAATTGTCTTTGTCATTCGTACTATTTATTTCATCATTCACCGAAAACAATCTCTAATGCACATATCTAGTGAATAGTTTTTCAATGAAATTTCAGACTAGTCGAGTATGCAAGAAATCAAATTATGGAACTTGGACAGCCCAAAAAGTTTTCCTGAACACGCATTTCACCGTAGTTGACAAAAGAACGTGGCGGTTTCAATTATTTGGAGCCAAAGATATTACCAAAAGAATTCGAATCTAAGGTTTGGAGAAAGAGAATAAAAATCATGCGAGAGAAAAGTCGCAAAAGAGTGTAAGAGCCAATAAGAAATTGAAAACTTCGTACACCCAAAATAATAAAACTATTTCACCCGAATGTCATATATAACTTGTAAATAAATTGGACTGGGATTGTTGCCTACGAGATGTGAAATGGTGGAAGAATTGCATAATATTTATTTCAAATTTATCCTTCTTTCGATAAGTTAATGATGATTTACAAATAATCTTCAACTCAAAAATACATTAAAAAAAATTTTAAATGATAATATAAAAGGATTATAAGACTTATAGTGTTAATAATAAATAGTTTAGCTAACCAAAAAAAAAACCTAGACTTATTTACCAGTATATAATATTCATTTACGATTAAAATAATTTTAAATCTGAGTTCAATATGTATAGCAAATACAATTTGATATATTAAAGATATATTAAACATGCAAATAATTAGTGCATAGTTTGTATTTTTTCTTAGTAAAAAAATTAATTAATTAAGAATAGGACTTTTGTAAAAAAAACATGTTTAGTACTCGAAATAATAATAATCGATCTAGGACAAATCACCGTCGCCGTTTCGCCATCGCCATCACCGTCAAAAAATACCCGATAAGTAAATAATAATAATTTGAATGATATATTTTGAGCATTATACTCATTATTATTTATTTTACACCAAAAAAATTAAAAAAATATTCAAATATCGACAAAAGATTAATCAAAATTGTGAGTTAAAAATCTTGGTTTAACTTCATTTTTGCGAGGAATTTCCCAAAATATATTTTTAAAATAATTTTATTATTACAAATTATTATTGATGTGTTATTCATTTTTATTTATTTAGTTATTCATTTTTTTATTTATTTATTATGATTTAAACAGTGATAATGTTAATAGTAATAGTACCGATAATAATGATTTCCCCTCAATACATATTATCAAATGTATAAAATAATATGTGTCATGTTCAAATTAAGTATTATTATTATTAAATATTGACGAATTTTATGTAAATACTTAAAATCTTTAAAATTTATTATTATTTTAAAATATTTACGAGTTTATGACTATTTTATGAGTGGATTTTTTTTAACGACGAAGTGGCAATGGCGAAACGGCGACAGCCATTTGTCCGTGTTCGAATAATAGTGTACCTACTTCCTATTATAGACAATATATACACACATATTGAGAATTTTGATCACATCGAATTGTATAACAGATGATTTATTTGTAGGTGTAGCCAATAAAACAATGTTTGTTTAGTTTATTTAGCCAAGATAAAGAAAATACAAAAAGAACATTAAATCCCACAAAATAACTCTAGTATAAAGTCTGTTTTTGTTTTGTCAGCTTCTTGGCTCTGAAACTCTATTGAGTCATTAGTACACAAGTATAAATACGTGTTTACTTCGGAGTCATCAACTTCTATGGCGTAGTTGCTCGTGGCAACTGACCCTTACTTTTGAAATTAACTAAAGACCGTATTATAAGGGTATTTTAGATCTCAAGCCGTTTTCAAATCATTTATCAAGAAATTCAATTTATTTACATTACAGAACGAACTATAGAGCTAAAATAAAAGTTTTAATATTGTTGCGATACGATTTTAAATGATAAATATTAAATACTCATAATAGTCATAATATATTCAGACATTGAAAAAACATGAAAACCGTTAGAAAATCAAGAAATAGGTCATGAAAAAAAATATGATAATTATACTTATTTTTTTCACTAATACGTTCGTACATATTTCTAAAATATGAATTAGAATAGCACATTTCAAATACATTAGGTATTAGATTTTTATTAATTGCAATACCTAAGCATGTATTATAATATTCGTTTAGAAATCATTTCGTTCTATTATTTTTCTATTGCTATACTAAGTAAATACAAGAAAAACAAATAGTATTCTTTATATCAAAAACTTTCAATATAATAGATGTACGTTTCAAACGATATAAATCTTCAGACGAAAATAACAATATGATTTATGCGTTTCCAATATACACGAGAAATTATTTATCTATGTTAACAGTTAAAACCACATATAAAGTTCAGGGTTCGCACGTATATTATTATAATTATTGTTATGTGTATATGATACATACGAGTATGTAGGCTGGGTCCGGAATGTTCTGAAACTTTGTGTTCAATATAATGTTTATTCGATTTAAGCAAACATTTGATCTTTTACGCCGAACGTTTGCTTATTCGATTGCCGTAGTTTTCAATCGTATGCAAGTGCGATAGTGGGTGAGTATGTGTGTGTATGTGCGCGTACGAAAAATAAGAAAGGAAGAGAGAACGGGTCCATAAATACTCGTGAAAACGGACGTGAGATTTTAGTCGTAAGTATATCAAATAAACACGTTCCATGAATGGGAATAGAAGTTTATGCATTTTGTGCGCGAGTATTTTTACACATATTGTTATAAATTATTATATACCGCACACAATGACGACAAACACATCATTCGGTCGAATATAAAGAATAAGACCACGGTGTTTGTCAAGACCTCAAGGAATTTGATATTGAAAATATAATAACGGTAATGGGTAAACGAATTACGCGTGACTCGAGAAATAACCGACCCGGACAGCTCAATAAAAACAACATTGCGCAATTCTTAGCTGTGCACGCCGCCACTGATGGTTAGATATAGATAGATATAGATGGATATAAGTAGCCAGCGCAGATGCTCCTAACGAGCCACACACTCCTTCTTTCCAAGGAGTAAGAAGAATAAACGTGATTTACTGGCCAATTTAAAAACCGACGGGCTCGTCGCCGCCGCCGAGTAGTAAACAAAAGAGGGGGTCAAGGAGGAGAAAGATGGCGAGAGAGGAAGTGGTAGGGTAGGGAGAGAAGAAAGAGAAAAGAAAAAAGTTTTGCAGACGACGACAAAATCCCGAGGATATATCCCTTGTCGTCTCCGTACGCAGCACCAACCAACTCCCCATCTCCTACTTGCCCGTTAACCCGTGACGGAATGAACTTACTCGGGGGCAGGGGAAATACGCCCTAATGGTGTTCCGCAGGTAAAATATTGTATTAAAAAAAAAAATAAACCCGTTTATTATTTTTGTTTATTGCGGTACGGGGGTATTTTTTTTACTCTAGTTTTTTCTGTAACCCTCCATTTTTATATTTATTATTCAAGCAAACGAAAGGAGCGACATCCTTAAGCCGATTATAACAACTATAAGAAATCAAATGTTATTATTTTTCATCATTTTTTTTCATTTCTCTCACTCTTGCCCTATATAATATAAATTGATGTAATAGTTTTTCTTTCAAACCGTATCGTCAACCTATAATATACACAGTACACCATTGACTGTAATGAACAACGAAATCGTAAACGCGATATTAGTGGTTACCGAAAAGTTTAACAAAAAAAACGTGTCGATTCTTACGACCAAAAATTTCTGAAAATGTTTCGCCATACGTAACAAGTTATCAATTCACACGGTTTAGTATGAAAAAAATTGTTGGTGTTAACTTCCATAAAAATAGAATAAAATATATAGAGGTTTTTCAATAGAAATAAAAAAAGGACAACTTTTAGGTACAATTATTTAAAGTGAAACTATATATTGTAATTTCTGCAACAGCTGGCTCGGAGACTAAACACTTCTTAGGAGTATAATTTTGTAGAACAAATTTTTAATCAGAACCTTAAAAAATGTGTGTATAATTTAACATGAAGAAATAACTTATGTATAGGGGTTATATAGGTAATTTATTAGACAAAACTGTTACACATTTTAATGAACTAAAAGTCGTTTTACAAATAAAAAATATTTAATATTTAAGTTTTAAATATTTTCAACTTATATACTCAAAGTAAAACATATTGGTTGGTATTCTAAAATGCTTCAAAATAAAAATAAATTAATGGTAATTAACAAAAAATGATTTTTTTTTAATGATTTTTTTATCTTTCTTATCTCTTATAATTATTCATGCTGGTCAATGCATTATCTGAAAGTTAATAATGAGATAGTAAAACAAAATAAAAAGTAAATAGAAATCAATTTTTTTAAACGGTTTCATAATATTCTGTAAATACATATTTCTATATACAATATAGAATGTACGTACTCGTATATCATTAATACTGTTGAGTAAGATGATTCTAAAGTGTACATAAATTCAATTTATTTATTTTATTTAAATTTTAAACTTAATTTTGACAACGAATAACGTTACTGTATGAAATGATTTTTATTTCGTATCAACTTTTAGCAAATAAAAAAATTAAAACTTCTACAAATTCTAAGATTATGCTGACTATGAATATTGGTCTTGAATACTTAATAAAAATATTTATTATCAATGTGCAAAATGAATATTGACCTTTTCTTTATATGTGCATTATGAGTACTTATAATAATTATTTTCAACTATAACTAAATGTCGAGAAGCATGCTACAAAATAACATTAATAAATAATAATTATTACTTTAGAATAATATACTATTTTAAACATAATTATATGATTTTATAAACCCATAAAAACACTATTAAAATTTTATAGCTCGGCAATGTTTTTAATGTCTTTGTTTTGTTTTTTATTGTTTAATCACCAACTGTATATACAATTTACTATAACAATAATTTTTTAGGTATTCTTATTCATGCCTAATATACTTCCGAAATAATATTTTATTGAATATGTATATAGCACACAACTCTTCAAAAATACCGAAATTATTTAAATATTATTATAATTACAATTAATTTTACATAAATTATTTTAAATATTTGAATTTTCATTAACCATACCTAACCTAACCATTTTTCATTACCAGGAAGTAATCGTACATAAATCAAAAAATCAAATTCAAATTGATATTGAGGTTCAAATTCGAAAAATTAAATTTAGTTTAAATAATTAGTTATTTTTATAATTATTTGTTTATTAAAAGTAAACAAACATTTTTGTTAATATAAAAATACAAAATTCTTGTCTAAATCTTTAGATAGCCAGATAATCAGATCATAAAAATTGTGAAAATCAATGATATATTGAATTTTATTTATTGAAAAGACCACATAGTCGGCTAAAACCAAAGTGGTTTAATATAGTGAAAAGACATAATGGACGTAATACCAAATTGGGGTGCAGACTTAAGGCATGCATATAACAGAGAAAAGTGGAATAGACTTAAATATTTTTGTATTCATTATTCGAATAAAACTTATTCTAAAATTTAATTTAATGTATGACATAAAACTTTTTAATACCTAATTATAAGAGTATTTAATAGAAGTAGTATCAATGGACTCTCTCTTCCCTCAATTATGATAACAAAACAGTTAAAATGATAACAAAATTACTTATTGTATTTATATTGTACGTATTGTAAATTGTTTCTACTTTAATAAAAAAAAAGTGTATTTAAAATCATTATTACACATTAATATATAATGCATTTATAATACGCATATTAAATAAACATTTTATAGGTAATCTTTTTTTTTATTCATAGAAAAATTGTAATTTCGTAATTATTAATCTGAAAAGGGCATTTTTCTTTATTAAATATAAATTTAAAAATATATGATTGAAATCTAAAATAAATGAAATCCTTTCAATAAGATTATATTTATAATGAATCTTGTTTCTTCCATACATATTTAAAAAAAAAAATCATTAAGATTCTAAGTAATTAATAAAAATAGTTTCATATTCATTTTGAAAATGTTTTCAATTGTTATAGAAACAACTCATTTTTAATCAGATTTAAAAACCATTTGATTACATAGATTTAATGCAGTTATACAAAGAATAAAGGTTTTGCTTAGTAAAAGAAAGCTAAATATTTGTAACAAAATATAAAAATTAAAATGCGTGTAAGGTAATTTCTATATTAGGCACAATCTTTGCTTCACCGATCTCAGTAATTACAACGATGATATAATATTAAGCCTGATCACGATTACCTATTAGAAAATTAGTGGAACTGATGATAAAATAATACCATTAAGTATGGTAAAATTAGTTTTTATGAACCTCTATTAAAATTGTTTATTACGATTCGAAAAATATTTTCAAGATAAAACGTTTTTTAAAAAAAAAATATTTATATCATTGAAGTGCCTTAATACGCCCAAGAATCTCTAAAACGAAACAAAAATAAGAACAACCCAAGAGGACTAAACTAGTGGCTTCATTAACTAGTGTCTTAACCGTCATACGACTATATGAGTTCACACATCGTACAACTAAACAATATTATGAACAAATTACACAGTGTGTATGATGTTGTATCAAAACATCGTGGTTCTTTGCACGATCATATAATATAATATTATAATATACCCTATACCAGTACGGTGATTAATATTACATGGTTGGAGTTGCTGCTCGGTAACCTACTCTAGCCGGCTATTATTAAATGACATGCGATTCATCTGGGGAAAATTCACCAAACGAAACTTCGGTAAAATTAAATGAACGATTTTATATAAATTCCATGTGACTTACACAGCAGAATCTACCGGGACGGACGTAACGCACGCAACATCACGGCTTACCGTACAAACCGCGTATTCCTAATGTGTTCATACAATAATATTATGTTACACACAACTTTACTATACCTACATTATATCCGTAAGAACGATAAAAAACAGACACAGGACAAATTACACAATTGTCTGTATAACAATAACAAGAACGTTAGCCTGGCAGTTTTATCCATGTGTAGATATTATTAAATTGAAATGTACGTATGAATAGGGCTGTTCGAACGTTGCGATTAATCGATTGTAGCATCGATTAATTGATATTATTTATAAAGTATTCGATACCGATTAATCGATTGTTTTAATCGACCACTCCTTGATGAAAATCTTCGATTAATCGAAAATTTCGATTATTTAATACTTTGGACAATCGATTATATTTTATGACAATCGAACAGCCCTACGTATGAATATCTTCACGACTATCATACATGCAATATTATTTTATAAGTATTCAACATTTAGCACGACGACAACGAAAATATACATTTATGTGTATGTTATAATATTAAATTCAATACGCGCGTGCGAGGTCACGAATACTAGAATCATGTGCAATAGGTTTTTTTGAGCAAGCACAAAGCAAAAAGGGATGATGACGAGAAGCTTCCGTAAAATGACCAAATCGTCCGAAGTGAGCATTGGCCTCTATACAATTGAAATTATATATATATAATATATTGTATACGTGCGTAAAATTAGGCAAATAACAACCACCCCCTACAATTCGTAATATGATGATATAAGATATAAACGAACGAACCGTGTATTACACAATTTATGTAGAATGAAATAGCCAATATCAATCGAGTAAGATCTCACTCACTACTCAGTTACTTAGCCTGTGCTGTACAGGTGAAAGTCTATTCTACTACAGTAGTTAACTCATACTACTGGATTGGGTGAGGTGGGTGAGCAGTCATACAGAAGACGATTCTAAAAATCGAGTGTAGAAAATATAATGCAATAATAATATAATCCAAACTAAGAGCTTTTCGTCATTTTTATATAATTTGGTAGAGTAAAAAAATAAAAAAAACTTATAAGCACAAACCGTATGTCCATAAACTTCAGTTCACTCGTGTAAAAATGTGTAGGTATTTGTAAACTAATGTACATTAATGTACATTACATACACTAATTATTGTTATGCTTACCTACTAGATGTATAACGATTATTTTCATACGCAGTGAGTATAATAGCATTCAACAAAAAAGTTATACAAATATAGGTATATTTTAAGCTATCTCTCGTCATCTCAGCCAGTTTAGTGGAAATTATAGTGTAAATATTTTATCCCATATATTATAGAACATACATTCATACGCTGGTAATTTCTAGATCAAACGGACGATCCAAAGAACGCACTACGCTTTGCTAATACAGAGAAATAAAGACAAGATTGGTACACGTAAAGAGTACGCATAAACAACATAAACTTAAAAAAAATATGGCAAACGAAAAATAGTCTTGGCGCAAGTATTATAACATTTATATCTATAACATTATTTCTCGCTTATTTATGTATATTTCACAAAAAGGATATATTCGACTTAATTATCCATTTGTGAAAAGTCGTCAGTGTCGGAGGTGTATGGTTGCGTGTGTATGTATAAGTGTTATATACATTTTATATGAATTATTAAAATGTGTGTAAGGCTATGCGTCCACGCCTACGTCATAGCAATATGAAAATGGTATTTAATATTTTTGAGAAGGAGCGATAAAAAGATTATTTTACCAACGTTTAACGCGAGTCTGATTTGTTTTCTTACATTTCTCAGGTCCAAATGTATCGTACCCATCACGAATCTCCTCCACTTCATCTTCTTATACCTCACTTTCTCACCCAAAACACCTCATTTGTGATAGGAGGAGTCTCTAAAGAGGAGGATAATAAATCTCATTCATTTTTACCGACAAGTATAAATGCCAAGTAGTATTTTTTTCTTCCCCATCCTTTCCGTACGTTTATATGCGTAGGTACACGAGAGTACGCCACCTCTCTAACAGTATGTAATTTTACCACGAAATCCTGTTACAGCAACATAATATATAATATATACTCGTATTTATACATAGATAATAAATACCACCATAATATGTAAAACGTAAAAAAACAGCTAGCATTTGAAACATTTAAGTAAGAAATGTATAAATGAATACGATGGTATATTCATAAAGGGGAGAAGGTTCTTCTGCACTTCTTGTTGATCAAATGTACGCAGTTTAAATGTTTATTGAATTTGTACGTCGGCTTCTATTGGAAAATAAACCTACATATCCACATACATATATTATTCCTTGTAAAACACTGCCGATTTCAATAACTCTGTTAAAACTACAAGCTAAACGAGAAGTCAAGCTTTTCGTTTTACATTAAATTTTTTATTAAATACCTATATATTTTTGGTATGTGTAAAATATCTCTCAGGGTACCAATTTTTATAATATGAGGCATATAATCAAACGCAGATGGAACATAAAGCAGATAATTTTCGGAACACTCAAATAGAGTTAAATCGATTAAATCTTTCTTCAAGACTTGGTCAATCCATTATTGAAAAATATACTCGCTAATTCAATGAGTACTTTCGGTTTTCAAAATAGACGTGAACATACAAAAAAAAACTTCTATTTTTTAATAATATTAAAATATTTGTAATATGTAAATTATATATACTGACTATGTATTATATTTGAAAATAGCTTAAAATATGTAAAATACATTTAAATTTACATATAAATATGTAAAGCAAACATATAAAATATTTTAACGCAAAACTGCTAATAACAATATGGTGTGCTTAAACAATTTAGCAACTGGATGTATACAAAATTAATTTTTTATTACTCACATATGGGATCTTTTATTAAAATATTTGGTATCATAGTATTAAATATTAATATTACGTAAATATATGTACAATGTATACTTACACTTACATTACAGTATATGAAGGAAATTCAGTGAACGCTTACCTGGAAAAAAAAATTATATAGATTAAAATGTATAGGTAGTAAGCAAATAATAAGAAACTATATTATAATGTATTTTTAATGCATATATTAATTTATAAATATTTAATTTAATATGCAAAGCTATACTATTAAGGAATATAAATCATTTTTATGTATAATTATCGACAAATCAGTACCAATATAAATTGTATAATAAAGGATTGAAACTCAAAATATAACATTTTATTAAGAATATTTTTCTTGTTTTTTAATGTATTATATTCTTATCTTATACCTTTATAACAAATTAAAACCTATTAATACTATAATTATTCTATGTTGTATACTGTATAGTAATAAAATGTAATAATTAATTAAATTCCATAAGTAATCATTTCTGAATAACATAGATAGTTATAATAATGACGTCATTACAAAATGTTTCTAAGAAATTAAAATATTATCACACTATATAATAATATTATTATTAACTATATGAATATTACGTATACTACATAGGTATCTAATTTAAAGAGCGGAGTATTCAAAAAAAAATAATATATTTTATATAATATATAAGATAGAAATACCCTCGGAAATACCCTTGGGGAGTAATTTCTGTTCTTCTTAATTCTATTAGTAAAAAATAACAGGTGGATAAAATTGGGTCTGTTAATTGAAAGTCACAAATTAAGAATAAATGTAATCTTCCGGAATCCCCTGTACATATGTGAAGTATAATATATTATAATAAAAAATGATTAGGTACTAAAAGTATGATATATAAAATAGGGAATTGTTTGTCATACCTAAAATTAATAGCTTGAACTAAATTGAAACAAAAACTTTAATTGAAAAATCTAAGTGTCAAGTAAGAATTCTTTATGGGTTTAAGCTAATTGCTTTCTTTATAGTATGTCATAATAATACTAGCGATCCTAACTCGGGCCTACGTTGCAAAAACCCCAGCAAAATCGATAGACAATATTTGCTAGCAACGTATTGAGTAAGATGACTATAAAGCAAAGGATTATGCAGTGAGTAACAATGGAAGGAAAATGAAATAAGCCTCACTGCCAATCAAATTGCAAACAAAACAGATTATTTTTTTTCTAATAATCCTCACAGAATTGAACTGTATACATGTATTGTACACATAATATATAGGTCTATACTATACTGGTATAGCCGTTATATGACTCATTCTCAGTACGTTATACGAGTGTCATTAGATATTCCTTGTGATAATGTATATGTACGGATAAACGTCATTTTAACGCGGTAATGTCGACGCACGTCAAATGGACGCGGTCACATGGACGAACAGCAATTAGACAAGAGCAACATTTCGTCACATGTAATTTCAACCCATGCTACAATTTATTCGTCGCATATAGAATAATAAAATATAAATATATTATTTTACTGATTTATATTTATGACCAAGATTTTATCAGTTAATTTCGTTAATATTATATTATATTTTATAAGTATAAGTTAAATATTGTATAATACGAGTATACTTATGTCATATTAATTATAAAAAAAAAACGGGTGGGCCTCACTTTGCTGTACAGTTGGAGGTGGAGTGTACCTCGTTTATAGGATAGGTCATTATTACAATGGATTTGTTAAATTTGAATGCAATGATAGATATCATTGTATACAAATAACAATTCTGAACGGAGTTAATATATTTGTCTAAAATGTGTATATAATAATATAGTATTTTATATTTAAATTGAATTATAATGCGATTTCGTAAAATTTAAAATTAAAAGTCACAAAATTTTTCTTCTTAAGTCTAGTTAAATTTTTTTTATATATTTTTGAAGGTAAGCTTATGGACAACGTAGTGTTAAAATTTTGAATCTTAAGTATAAACAGAAAAAATTTTATGAATTTTCAATTACAAAATAACTTGCAAATTATCGCGATTTTAACATATTTTAAACAAATTTGAACTTTATAGGCTTATAAAAAAATTTTGAGTGAAACCATCTCCGATATTTTTTAGTTACAATTAGTATTACTAATATTTAATCTTTTAATACATTTTCAAGAGTTTTTGGACAGCCAAAAAAATTTTATAGATATTTCAAAAAAAAAAAAAATTACAAAAATCGAAAATTTAAATTGTCTATAAATAAGTCAAAATATGTCAAAATACTTTGAACACTTAACCATGTATAGAAAACACCAATATAAAGATTTGGTGAAAATTTCAAGTTGTTGCGGTTTTTCATTTTTGAGTTAGAGCATTTTAAAAAAATGTAATTTGTAAAAACGTGATTTTGCGTAAAATTTCCCGTTTTTTTGTAATTTTTTTATCATTTTTTTTCGATTTTTGCAAAAAGTATTAAAAAAGTTGAATTTTAGACTTGCCAAAGTACTATCTACATTCACTTTCCTTTCAGAAAAGTTGCTGTATAAGCAAATCGAATCATTTTTACTGCAAAAAAAGTTGTCGTCAGATACAAAAAAAAAAAAACGCACACATCATTGTAAAATCAATAGATTCCATCACTCCGTTCAGAATCTAAAATTATTTACATAAAAATTACTAAATTAAAAATGTAAAACACTATTTATATAATTTTAAATTGTGTGCAATACCAGTCAGTGCTTCATCGGCTGAAAATGTTTATAAATTACCAACTATTTGGCATAATCTTGTTGACAAATCGTTAAATACTTCTTTCTTTTTTTGTATCGTATATCCAGCAAGTAATTGTTCTTTTAACATTTTAGATAAACTATGGTTTTTTTTAACATATCTAAGAATTTCTAGATTATTGGTATTAACTTCGAGTGTTTGACTTATCACCTTTTATCGCCATAATCGTGGCATTTTTGGATATGTATTCAAAATAATGGTCTCAATATTATAGAATTGTATATTTTGATGATGTGTGATCAACTTTTAACGACATGGACAGCAGATAAATCAGTATGACAAAAATACAAATGTATATAGATATGGTAATATATTATAATGAAGTGCGTCGAATTTACATTCGCCGAAATGTAGATGCATCAAAAATACGCGCGTCAAAATGACGCTTGCGTCTAATTGTTCGTTGAATTGACCGCGTCCATTTAACGTGCGTTGAAATTACCACGTTCAAATGATGTGACACCACGATTGCAATTATTATTATTGCACATACATTGTGGCTTTAGCAAGATTCGATAAGACCGTCATCAGCAGCACTATTATAAACAGCATGTGAATACCCAAAATCTAACATTATTATAGGTAGGTACCATTAATCTACCATAAGTACTCTTTAAAAAAAAATCTCAGTTATTCTGTATCTCTATTTTATTCCTCAGAAAATATTTATTCATTTTAAATAAAAATAGTGTCGCAACTATGTGCAGAAATGTTCATTTCCAATATTCAATAAACTGACATGAAATATATAAGGAGCTCCTCTTTTGTAAACTAAAAATTACGAAACTGTTTGATATCTATGTACGGACTGTGAACCGGAAACATGATTTTCTGCAGAATAAATGACAAAACCCATTTTTTGAAATATTTAGGATACAACATTTTTTTGGACTCTCTGGTAAAAAAAAATATATTTATACAGTGTATTGATGAGTGTCCAGTAATTTGTTCATATTCTTCAACAACGTCACATTTTTATAGAAAATATCGAATATATTTCAATGCTACATTTGCTACTATCGATTACTCTAAACGATGTAAAAAAGGAAAAAGTATACTTTTGACCAATTTTTTTATCTTTTTTTTTTTACTCTCTTTAATTCTATTTAATGAATATTTCCAAATAAAATGAATAATTTACAAAGTTTAAAGTAGTTTAGCATCATAAAAAAACAGGTCGAATCATCCAAATGAAAGTATTATAATTAAAAACATTGTTTGAAATAAACTTCACATAAAAATTAAACAGTTGATCCATTTATAAAGCAAAATATAACATGAATAAGTTTAACTTTTCTCCAAGTCAATATAACAAACCAATTCGATAAACAATAAGCCCGAGAATAAGCCTGAAACGCGAAACACAATGAATTTTTGTTGTTTTCTACGAAAAATAAAAATATTATTTTAACTTAATGCATAATTAAAAAAAAAATCTATATTATACAACTTTCTCATACTTATCTATTCAATTACACCTAAAAATCACCATACTAAGCGTGATATAGCATTCATTTTATAATATTCTATAATCAATGCTTATAGGCACTATGCAAAATGGACACGACTGTATCGAGTTTATTCAAAACGAATTACCTACCAATAAACGAAGTAATAACAATAGTTATTATATGATTCTACGCGGGGATCAATAAGACCAATAACGTGTAAAGTTCAAATGTCTTCTAATATTATCAGTATCATATGTTAATCAACTTCACTAATATTCACCTAATTTTGATTTACCAATTAATTATATATTAATTGAGTTATATATACATATATATATATATATATATATATATGTATAAACATTAAAGGATTAAGTTTGTTAAACCTTAATTAACGAAATAAATATTTGTTAAAAAAAATTATAACTAGTTCAGAGATACATTACATTTTCACGGTCAGATTTCAGATCTTACTAAAATGTACTATTTTAATGTACACAAACTATTTTAAATAATTACATCAACCGCATTATTAATAATACATTAAAGAATATTAATCACAATTGTATGTTTTTTAATTAATATAGAATTCAGTAGACTCTCTCGTCTATACTTCGTGACTAGCTATACCAAAAAACTAAATAAAACGGTAGGAACGTTAAACTTTAAAACTTATAATATAAAGTTATAAATACATATATTAGTATTTAACGTATAATCAAATACATTTGTACATTTATAATAGTAAATTATATTCATTGGCATAATCTATCGACATAGAATTTTTATAAAATTATTATTAAAATTAATTTTAAATCAGTTTAAATTAAATCGGAAGAATTTCCAAGGGAAGATACGAAAGGAAAAAATTTACTAGGTAGTGAGAAGTGAAGAATACTAAAAACATTAATAATTATGCCCTTGAAACTAAGATATAAAAAATATACACGAGTTCTTAAAAATGGGAAAGTATGCAAAATGATACAAAATAAAAATTCGATATTTTAAGTATAGACTTAATATAATAAAACGAGTTTTTATCTAACTAATTATGACATATAAGACCGTATAAGACAATCTAAAAATAATGTGGAAATTCATCCAAACCTCATTGATTGTATAGTACTAAAATACAATAGTATGTATAATAATAATTCCTACTCTGGTAGCATTGAATTGTATCCCGCCAAAACCAAAATAGTCATTGTATTCGGTATAGCTAATTATCGCACGTACGTACATAAGTTTCAGTGCGCCGCCATAGTTGTCGGCCCGGCGAAACATTCGCTTATTGCCATTTGTGGGTGTGAAACAGTAAAAACGAGATATGCAAAACGATGAAAACAATTATTGATGAATAATATATTTCCGCATACGATTGCGGTTCATGTAGGCCTACACTGCAATTAGCAATGTCAATACAAGATTTAGACTTATAGGACTGAAGTGATGATAATCATAATAATAATAATAATACGGTATCTCTCTCTCTCTCTCTCTCTCTCTGTCTCTCTCTCTCTCTCTCTTCGTAATACCAGGTCGTAAACATCATAGTATGACGCGAACCTGCGAGGTAGCCATGATCGAATCGGCCTGTTGCCAACCATGCCTTTGTTCTCTCGTCAACCATTAACACCCGACGCGACAACACATCCAACACAAGAAACAGAGACACGGGTTTCCGCTGCGACAACGTCGCTTGGCGCTCGGTAGGACTTTTAAATCAGTATTTTTCGTCTCTATCACTGCGAACGTGAAATATCCGTCCACCAACGCGATAACTTCGTCCGTAAACGCAAATTTTTCTTATTATATCGCATAATACTTATTTTGTACATTATTTATATTTATTATACACAAATTAATTCGGACATGCACGTCGACGACTATTAGGTCATATATTTTACATTAATTTCTATGTATAATTATTAGGGCTCGTAAGTTTATGTATTTGCATGTTTTATTTACATTATTGGCATTTAGTTAATATTTTGAAATTATTAGGGCTTAATATTTCATGTGAATTCAAGAAAATCGTTTTTCGTAGAAGGTAATAAAAATGATTACATCAATAAATGCTTGAAATTTCAATTCTTTCTTATGTACTTTCCCGGGCATGTTTACAAAATCTTAGTGTTTTTTTCAGTTTATTTTTATTTTTGTAAGACACTACATTTTACAAGTTTTACTCAATACCATTACGGAAACTATCGCGTACCGCTAATACCTACTAATGAAATACGCATTACAATCTATCAATTTATTTTTGTCACAACGAAGTCTGTGGGTTTTGTATGCAATCGCTTATATAGTCAATAATCGTATTCACCGTATGAGGATAAATATGTACAAGAATCAGACAAAATAATAATATTCTTTAAGTTTATCAAAAATGAAAAATTTTTACTTTTTTTAAAAGCTTTATAACTTAACAAAGGTGTGATAATTTTAATTTTAATAAAATGTGTACAATTAGTAGAAATAAAGTATAACTTTAAAAAGTATGAATTATTATTTCTTCTTATGTATTTCAAAATACCCATATGAATATTTTTGTTGTTTTTTCGTACATACTTTTAGAACATAATTTTAAATTTTTAGTGCATATAAATGTATATTTCTTTACCAGATTTTAGTGTACTGTTGTATGCTTATTTATACATTTTTTAGTGCATTGTTGCATGCTAATTTATGCGTTTTTTAATGCATTAACTTATGAGCCCTAATGATTCAATAAACATCCACAAGTACTATACTACACAACACGGAGTCCGTCTTTGATTTTTTAAACTAGCGTTTAAAAAATGTCATGATAAAACCAATACATCTCTCGTTTCACTTAGAATCTAAAAGTGATACAACTTTGTATAATATAAAGGACTACGTATAAGTCCAAGTAAGATAAAATCGACTGTCGAAAGGAAACACCAAAATGGTTTCCTTCAATATTAATTCCGGATCAAACATAAGGATACTATGTTGATACAATGTATGTATTATTCGGTTTATAGAATCCTATAGAATCTTAACACTGCAAGATCCCTTGGCATTAGTGAAGCCGGCAGAATTCATTTATAGGGAAGTGAGTAATAAAATACATAACACGTATATTTATATAATCTGTAGAATTTTGAAAATAAATGTTAAAATAATTGGATTCTTCGAACCGTTTCATCTATTATCAAAAATTCCGTATCAATATCAAGATAAGATCTGATGTGACTTGTTTTAATACCTACGATCTTTTTTGATCTAAGGATTGAATATAATATTTTATGGTTCATATTATCGACTACATAGCTATAACATTTAAAGGGATGCAGTTGATGACAATTTACAATGATTAACTGTTATAGAGGCACAAAACATTATAAACTTAATAATTGTGAAAAGATTTAATAAATATATTTACATATACGCAGATTTTACAGCTTATTAACTATAATTTTATTATTGTACATAAAACATAGTTACTTGAAAAAATATACAACGTAGAAGCTACAATAATAAATTATGGAGATTCACCCACCTAGCTATCTGTGACCAAATAGTGTTGGAGCTATTAATTTTAAATCTATAGAGTATTCAGTTCACGGCTCATAACCATAAATCATATCAAATATTTGGTTATATGGTGGCGATTATTAGAATGTAACAATAAGGATATCACGAGAAAAGATGAAAAAATCAAAATTAAAAAGCATACTACATTCAAAAGACAATAATAAGCCAAGAATCATCGACAAGCCGCTGGTATACAATACAACTTAAGTGTATGAGTCTAGTATATAGGACCAAACGCCGCTGTAATCAGTTACGGACCAGAGCCATTTTCCCGTCATTATATTATGTACGTACTATAATATCCCCTAGTGTGTGCTTCTCCCTCATACACAAACCGTCGCCACACCAAGCGCATGCGGTGTTCAGTGCTATGTAAGCTCACTCCCTGCGTATACGCATGTACTTATTCCTGCACCAGTCATGATAACCTTTTATTTATCACATTTCATTCTATTCGCGACACAATAAAACGACAGATTTTACGAGCGCGTCTTGTATATACCATTCACTCCTACCCTCCCCCCCTAGCCGCCACCACCGAAGCCGCGTGCACAAATTCGGCAAAATCCGAATTGACTGCCAAACCGTGAAATAAATACACGCGTCATATTATTATAATACATATATATGAGGGCACAGCTATTGCTACAAAAACCCAATCCACGATTCATATGCACGATGCACATATCACATGTGATAGTCTATAATAGATGTCGCCAATCTTTTTTCATGGCAGGCCAAATCTGAAATTTGCTTCGAAATTACGGACCAAAATTGCTTAGAGAATAAAGATACATACATAGAAAATGTAATCGAGTATGTACAAGAATTATTTTCTGGCTATTTTATTATTATACAACTGTATAGTTGTAAAAAAAAACAACACCTAAAGAAACAAATATAGTATATTATTTATAACTCAATATTATTACTTTTTCAATAAGGAATTATTAATTTAAAAATTGTTATAATATTTTCAAAACATAAGGTAGCTTGACGAGCCAGTTAGAAGACTCGATGAGCTGCATCTAGCCCGCGTGCCGTGGGTTGGAGACCCCTGGACTATAATATCATATGTAATGATATACTATAACAAACAATTGGTATGCGACACATATAAATATGAATAAATAATACAACATATTATTATACGGGTAATGCAAGCGTCCGTAATTTATATATAAAAAGAAAAATTAAAAAATAATGATTAGGTAGGACAAAAGTTATTGCATTTGTCAGATCTCGATGGAACACTCTGTATACATATTTCTTATTCTTTCAACGTATTAAGTTAGTAAGTTTCAAATGATTTTCTTATAAAGACACACACCTAATAAATGGACACTTAAAATAAATTGTTACTATGAATAAATAGTTTGTATAATTGATAATCTAAATATATATATATTAATTAGGTAGATAAAAAAAAAAATTTAAAACTAGAGTCAACCTATTGGCCTATTGGCTAATGGCTATAGTCAAAATAGGTATAATATAATCGGTATATCCATTGGTCGATTCTCTCTGAGGAGAGGTTTAAGATAAACCAGCAATGTTTTAAAATTTACTTCTTTTTAAATTGTAATATCTAGTCACCATAATTATAATTAAAGAACATCCCTATGTTTTTAAAATTATTATTGTTATTATAATTTTTAATTATTACAATATAATAATTATGAAAATAAAGAGCGAAAAAAATTATGTATGGCAAGGTAACTATGTGATATATGTGATGTGGTGGAGGGGATAGTGTAGACTAGAGCTCAAAACAACAGCGGAAGCTCTTTCGATGTGCCGACAACTGCCGTACACGACGCCGCCGTAGCTGGCTCGCGGCTGCCACTACCGCCACCACTGCCGCCACCGAGCGGCGAGCTCTCAGCACTATCAGTATCCACGACAGTGTTTCGCCGGTACGGTCGTCCTCCGACAATATTTATAATACATAACAGTGCGCTTACGTCTCTTAACAAAGTACGCGAGAGTTTAGTTATTCGCCGGGATCATGTTTTGATTTAATTTATTATCAAACAAATTCATTGTTATAATTTTTTTTTATTTTAATACTATTTATTCCGTTTCGCGAGTGACCGAGTTTATCGCCGAATTACATGAAGCGCAGACCACCACTACACAAATGCACGCACCCGTTGCGTACATTATAATACACGTCGTGTAAATTGGAAAATTTCTCACACAACCGATAAACACAATAATATAATACTATCATTTAGGTACATACATATATATATATATATATATAAACTTTCCGTTTAAACTTCACCGCGTAACTAAGTGCAAATATACATAATGTAGAGAATTTACTATAGAGGGAAATCTCGCCTTAAATATATTAATGTGTGTGATTGCTATACCGATATACCGATAACATTTACCGGTGGGATCGGTACTGTAGGTACACAGTGTTATTATGTTATAATTTATGGCGAGAATAGTATTATAATTAATGTTAAACACAAAACGCGTAACAACGGCTACCAATGGGAACTTTGACCGGGGACCATTATATTAATGTACAATTGTATTAATGTGTGAACTATATTGAGACCTGTACAGCGAAAAACGCAAATAAACATTCCCGATACCAAACAACAAATGTTTATTAATTAAATAATCAATTATTGAAATGCCGGACTTGATTAATATACATTTTCGTCGATAACAAATATTTTATTACGTTACTTGGATTTACAGCTAATTAAAAGTTCTAAAACATGACGCGTTGCAATATACAATCAACTGATAGAATTCACACAACGCGAGTGAAAATAAAAACAATAAGTATTATATATAATATACAACGACCTGCACTTAGATAAATACATTTCGCCCCTCCTTTACATGTAAACGCATTTCCCCAAGTAGCCTATATTGTCGAATAAAACAATAGCGTATGAATGTAAACATATAAATACCTATATATTATTATGTACGTGTGTGTGTATTTCAAACGACGATATCATACTTAGGTACGACGTGATAGCCAAACAATTTTCATTAATCATTCGTGCGCATACACTGAACAGAGTAAAAATTAATAGCTTCACCAACATCTCCGAGGTATTCGGACAAATATATATATTGGATATTATAAAAATCAATTTTGTTCAGTGAAAAGGCAGCTACCGTCGTCGCCATCTCGTCGGGGCAAATCGAAAAACTTTCGGTGTACATAGAAGTTTTGTGCTTCTTGTAATAATATTTTCATTCATGGCCCACCACTAATTATAACAGCCCCCCTACCTAAGTTTCCTTTTCCCTCGGCCACTCCTGAATTGTTTTATATTATTGTTATTGTTATATTGGGAAAAAGAAAATAAAAAAAAGGAAACGAAACATGGTGCAAGTTAAAAGTAATTAATCAAAAATAAAATAAAAATGAAACTTTACTAGCAAATTCGTCGCTTCTATACTAATTTTCCAAAATAAATTAAATAATTTTTCTACTTTTCATTGTAAACAAGATTAAATGAATAATAAAAAAAAGTAATTAAAGCAGACAATCCAATCAAAGATAATAATAATGCGAAAACCTCGAATTGAAAACAGTTTTTTCCTTAATTCACAGAGTTAAAATATGATAAACTCGCTCAAAGTTTCCGGGACGCATAAGCTAAAGCCGACAAAGTATAATAATAGGAACTATATGGACTTGTTAAGGTTTAAATATTATAATATTTACCAGCTGTTGAATCATTCATGTTTTATCAGATCTGGTATAATTCCATTGAAATTCGTATAAATAAGTTATTTAAATGTTTCAAATTTATATATCGGGAAATGAAACAAGCAAAAATATCACTATTTCCAAATAATAAATTGTGTCCCAAAATTGAATTTGCTTTATATAAAAAAAAATAAAAACAATTTACTTCGATAAACTGTATTGCGTGGTAGGCAAAAAAAATATTACTTAATTGCATAACCGTTATTAAACGGTGGTTTTCCGAACTTGGAAAGATGCAGACGACAAGGTGATTAATTATTCGTTGGGCGGATATATACGTAAAACATTAACCCGACAAAGGGGTGGCAGTAATAAGTTAATAATTTCGGTTTAAACTTGGGGTTCTATAAGAAAGTTATACTATATACGCAACCATGTACACTATATAAAATGAAAAAAAAATGTTGCAACATTTTGTCTTTTATAGAGTTTGTATGTTTAAACAAGATTTAGCTAGACGGAAATTATTTGAAAAACTGCGATGTTTCCAGTTTTCTACACTTAGTTTGAGTTAATGCGCGTTCTTTTATAAATTTTTTGTGCTTCAATTAAAAAAAATACATTAAAAAGAAATAATAGGTTGAAATAATTATAGTAGGCGCATACGCTGTTTTTAAGAAATTTTCCACTAACTTGCACTACGCAATTATATACTATTTTAAAACAAGAAAATAAACAAAATAATAATGACAAACAAAAAAAATAACTATAATGAACAAACAAGAATTTACAAAAATTAAAGTACTTTCAAAGTAGGTCAGAGGATAAGTTCTATTCGCGCGCCGTAGAAATGTTTGTTTTTCGATAAGATTTGTCGTAGTGTTGCGAAATCTCTTATCCATCAACATGTTTTAGTCAGACAAATAATAAGTCGCAAATAAATAGTAAATACCAAAGAGGTTAACTACAGATTAATTGCTTTATACATTTTGATTTGAAGATTATGGAACCACATGATTTTTTTTCAGGCAATATTTTATTTCGAAGTTTCAAACACGCGCTTGACACACACACTTAAATAATGAGCAAACTGTCAAATGCAACTGATATATTAATTGTAATAGCCAATTCTATTAATCGTGTCGACGCATTATTTATCAATTCAAGGTACGAATTTATTGTATATTAAGTATATTATATGAGTACGTGAGTTAATAACAAATGAAAAACTATAGACTAGTGAAATAAAAATCCCCAACGAAAAGGATCTATCTATCCGAGGAGTGAACGAAAACGTGGCACTGTGACAGTAAATATTATGTAATTCTTAAACAAATAAAAAAACATTTTTCCATATTCTAAGCAAACACTATACCAACACCTCAGCTGTCTTGTGTTCCCGACCGCTACAACGTCTTGTTCGTATCTTATACTTCACCGTCGTCGAGTGGTAGTACGCATTAAACAGTATGTGGTGTCATTGAAACGCGAATTTCACGGCCCCTTGACCTTAACGAATAGCTATTATTAATATGTTATAAGTGTGAGTGTGTGTGTGTGTGTGTGTGTGTATTACACGATTGCTTTATATAAATGTATTGGTAACAACTTACTGTAGTCACCGAGTTTTCACTTTTTTATTAAGGTATACAATAAGAAATTCGATACGCTTCCACTCTCTTCTCTGCAGTACACTTATCTTATCAAAATCCATTGAAAATACACTCAATATAATTAAATATTTAGGAAGTGGGAATAATGAGAAAAACAACCAATTTAATTTAATTACAGAAAAACTACAAAAAATAATAATATATAACATTAAACACATGTTTAAAAATATTTCATTCGTTTTTAAAGGATATATCTATAGATATTTAGTGGAATTTGAATACATGTATTTGGTAGATTTATGGGCGTTTCTTAGAAAAAAAGTTATTTAGAGGTAATAATGTATTCTCGTTGGTGTACGGGGATAGACAAAATGCTAGTTATAAGTTATAATAAATGTTCTCAGTTCTTACTATTTTCTGTCGGCAAGGTAAAAAAAACTTTAGACGAATTCAACATCTTTGAAATTATTAATATAAGGTTGATGTTACACTGGGTAGTTTTGAGAAATTTCAACTACAATATAAGCCAGCGTTTTAATAGGTATAGACGTATAGTAAAACACACGTGATTGTAAAATATAAATGTGAAAAACAATGCAGATCTATATTATACGAGGGACGGCAAATTTTTTCGGTGAATAAATCTCAGTTTACGAATGTTTTATTTTTATTTGATACAGTTAATACCGCAATTATTCAGAGGGGGTTTTATTTTTACGGGTATAGGCAGAAAACGTGACTTAATCCATTTTTTTTTTTTACTTCGTTTTTACGACTTAAGCCCTAGAAGTTTAATCGCCCAGGAATCGCATTGGAAAAGCGCTTCCTGTGGCCCATAAAGTGTCGAATAATGTTTTAACGATCAGTACTAACCCTTGTCACTCGGCTGCTTTGTTCGAGAAATCAGCACGTTTATGGAGTTCTAGTAAACGTTACAAACCGGAATTATGATTTTTACCCTCATTGTACGGGACTACAATTTATTTGGGTCAAGGGCTCGTTGTCAAAGGTTTTGTCAAAGGACATTCGAGTGTTTGCTCGACCGAAGGGACGCTCGTGGAACACATATGACAACAATGGAGTAAAAGAGAATTATTAATTATAACATCATTATACATATATATATATGTGTGTGTACCTATATATAATTGTATATTTATTGAAGTGCATTTAAGTACATTTTATTTTTTTTACATGTAAATGCTCAACAGAATCAATATGTTATTCAAAATATTTTCTTACCATCTAAGAGCACGTTTAGAATAATTGATTAGGGGTTTAAAAGTGTACACAAGTATTATAATAACAATGTACCTATAAGCAAATAAAGGACATCAATGACTTATTCTACTAATTCACGTGGATACGAAGGATGGAAAAATAATTGACTAATGCGTACGATGATATTCGAAAGTTCATATGCGTATGCATATAATATTTTACGAAAAATCAAAAACTCATAAACTATTCTAACACTACGTGTAAAATAGGAAAACTTCGGTACTTATAAAAGAGATAGAGAATGTCCACACTGGCGAGGAAACTAATTTTTCAAACGTACAAACACTTTGTCATTACGGCTAAGATGTAATTCAGGCCGTACCAACGATGTCTGAGGGCGTATTTCCCTTCTACGTAATGTTTAATTCTTATTAATACACTCGAATTCCCACCCTCTACTATACGTATTCTTCTTCTAAAGAAAAATACATTCAAAATCCGTGTTTATAATTTTTTTTCCTCACCGGTTTAAAATCTACATAAAATTAAGAAAATATAATATAATGTTTCTACAAAAAAAACCACCCAATATTATTTTATAACACAAAAAAAAGGGGCGAAAACAACTAAATTGAAAAAAAAACCAAATGACCAAGTGATTATGATAGTAAGCCTATTTTATTCAATGTACAATACCAAATACCATTATCTAATATCACGTATTTGCGCTATGCATTGTAAACAAATTATTCTTATTTTTGACAATTCATGGTTTTATAAATATAAAACTTATCTAAGTTGTTTTACTCTTTAATTATCGTTTGTCATAAACATACTATAACTATAACACATCTGCATACACCATTTAAAAAAAATCTAAGTGGGTGAAAATATGTTTATCATAACACATTTTATGTGCAGCATATTATTAATAATATTATGTTTCAACGAAAGCAAAAAGAATGAAAAATATGTTTCAGTATACAGTGAATGGTTAACGGACAAGTTACAGCAGTGGCAGACCTAAGATGGGAAAGAGGCGATGACCAGCGGGGAAGTTTGGACGGCGGACGATGACGCCGTTTCAGTGGACATTGGTCGCAGCAGTCCTGATACTGAGTGGTCACACGATCAGTGCTCAAAGTTTGTGCGACACACCGCAGTGCGAATGCGATGACACTCAATCACAAGTCCGGTGTTCATGCCGGAAAGTACCACAAGAATCCCAGGTACAAACAAGTTTATACGAAAAATAAAAATATACAAAGAATAAATGAAAATACCACTCAGTAACTTTTACATAACATTAAAAAAAAACTATACCACACGGTGAAATGATGTGCAGAAAAACTTTTAGACGCCCCTGAAACAGGTGCTATTTTTTAGACGACCTGTTCTCCTCTCCTTAAAATATTTTCAAAATTGCCATTTAAATATATTTAACCCAGTCCTCTTCTTCTTTACACTGTTCTTTTTGAGTTGGGCGTGACGTACGCATAGTTGATGATAATTTCAAAGTAACGCAACATAAATTACTTTTTCGCGTGTTTTGTAAGCCGGTAATATTTTCTAAGTAAAAAAGTGTCGCCTCAGAATTTTTTACACTCGGCCAGCTGTTTATAAAAAGATTTTTTTCACCTAGATTTTGAAACATTAATAATATTATTATGACTAAGAGCGAAGAACATCGCCGTTTTATTTATAAAAAAAACTGCAGTGTTCGTTGCTTCTTTTAATGACAGGCTCTTGGTTCAACAATTTATTTATTTTTTTGTAAAGAAATGAGTCGAGACACGATTATCCGATGGCGATTAATTAATGAGAACCTAACCCAAAGGAAAAAACTACAAAGAGGAGAACGGGCGATATACTGAGTTGCGGGAGGGGAAGATCGATCGGGACAAAATCCCGGGACGTGAACAAAATAAGAGCGTACTCGGGTCACTTTTAAAATCCTCAATGATGTAAAGCCCAACATCTATTTTCAGCCGGGTACACATATGTCATCGTTAGTGAGCGCTGTCGAAGTATTGCTCGGGCCAGGCAAAAAAATAAAATAAAATAAAATATACCGAACCGTGCAGAGTACCGCGTGGTGGCGGAGAGAAGGGGAGGATGGCCCAGCGTTAAATAAACTGACATTAATTATTACTTGCCGGGCGCGAGTGACGGGTGCGGCGGTGATGGAAAAAGCCGGGAGGGGAATCCATATTTCCTGAGGTGAGATAACAACCGCGTGTTCATTTTAATGTATATTTATGACAGCGTTTAACACAAAAGAAAAGCTATATAAATATTGGGAGACCGCGAGAGGAGATTGCGCCAGTACCGACACGATCGTGTTTTGCGACCACATGCATCCCCCCCCGTTCATCAGACACGAGCAGGAGGAATTATCCTTTAACCACTCCCTCAGTGGTCAAGACGCGTGCGCGAGCGAAAAGGCACTTAGCCGGCGTGTTTTTGTTGCACAAAAGTTTTGCAGTGAATACCCGCTATAGCATACTGCAGCAGTGTACTTGCCCAACCATCCCCGGAGAAGGCACTATACCACTGCCTAATCCAAAACATCAAGAACTTCACATTTACACACATATATACGCTCGCACCCGTTGTACATATACTCGCATTGTATACGCACGCTAAAAGCAGACCTCCAAAATCGACAAAGGGATAGCGCGGGTTGTGGAATGGCGATTTAATCCTTTCGGTCGCGCGTGTACCATTGTTTATCTTGACCGTCGTCGTCGTGGTCACACTACTACACATCACACGCGCGCACGCACACACACACACACACACAAACACACACACACACACATATATAGTATATACATACATACATATACCGACATACTCCAACTAGGTTCGGATAAGCGATAATTTATTATCGATTACGTATGTGTAAAACATCAGTTCTCTGCAGCACCTGATTCCCCACAATACACGCACGAAAACGCAATTCAATGCGGAGCGCGTTTTTCCTAAATTATACTATACAGTGGTGAGAAAGGGACAGAACCATGAAATATAATCGATTATAATATTATAAACTGATTGTTTTATTTTTTTTTTCGCTAGGAAATCGTGTTGAAAGCTCAAGGACCAGGACACGTACCCCGGGTGGCCAACAACGTGGTGGTGACGCACTGTGATCGGGTCAAGGTGATGTCCATGGCGTTCGACGGGGCTAGGCTACTGTGGACCGTAGACATTGGGTCGGTGCGACAGCTAGAAATGGAGAACGAGGCATTTAGGTGGTCGGAAAACGGCGGAAGCCATCACCACCAACACCACCAGGGACTGACGGTGACCATAACCAACGTGACGATAGTGCCGGAGATACCCAGCTCCGCGTTTAGCGGCCGACTGCGGTCAGTGATATTCAACCGGGTGCACATCGACGTGATGCGGCCGTTCGCATTCAGCAGCCTGACGGGCACAATGGGACAGATCGAATTCCGGGACACGGTGTTCGGGCAGGTGGATCAGCAAGCGTTCAAAAAGTTCACCGTCAACGAGTTCGTGCTGAAGGGGTGCCGATTCGAGGGCGCGGCGCCTAGCCGTATGCTAATAGAGATCACGGTGCACGACGAGCTGCGGATGGAGGAGGTGACGTTCACCACGACGATACACAGCCACGCGTTCGGCGTGAACGGGCCCAAGGTATTCCGGGTGCAGAACAGCCGGTCAGCGTGCGTGCAGACTGAAGCGTTCGTGGTCAAGTGCCGCGGACCGGCGTTCGTTGAGGATAACGCTTTCGGCCGGCTGGAGCGCGGCGCGTTCGCAGCTGTTACCGTGGATGCGCACAAGGTGGCCGAGGCCGATTACCAGGAGTTCGTTTTTGAGAACAACACGGTGGCCGAATTCGAGGACGATGCGCTCGTATTCGACACCAACGGGTTCAGACCACGCGTCGACTGGCTGATCGTGGGCCGAGCGTGCGGGTGCCCGGCCCGGTGGCGCACCGACCTGGTCGCGTTTTCCACCGACTACCCGCGGCACACCGAGCACCCCGACTGGGTGGTCGAACAGACCGCGTGGTGCGCGACGCCCGACGATGACGGGGTCGGAGACTTCGGCCGGCTGGTCAAGGCTCAGCAGTACGACGAGGCGCACTGCTTGCCCGGCAACGGTCGCGGCACCGGCCTCAGCCGTTTCCACTTGACCGGCGTGGCCGCGCTGGCCGTGGCCGCACTCACGGCCGCACTTGTCTACTGGACGTGGTACAAGAAGCGCAAACGGGGCCAGTGGACGAACGTACCGGCCTCATTACCACTTAAAACGCGTTCGATACTAAAGGGCGGCGGGGGTGGTGGCGGCGGCGACAAGCAAAGGCACGTGATGGTCATGCCTGAGGGAAAGACTTACAGAGAGACAGAGTTGCACGTGATCGTGGAGCGTACGGGTACGACGGACAACCAATACAGGTCAACAACCAACTATCACCATCAGAGAGCTCAACCTTTGACCAGTGACTTGTAACGGATATTTCCTAAACGTATTTGTTTTTTTTTCGTTTTGTTTTTGTAACCCGTCCCCCACAACAATTGTCTGTATTGTAAAAATATAACATGTATGTTTGTACATAATAATATGTGTGTTTGTACAAATGAACAAAATTTGTATGGTCAGTATTTTGTATTTAATTTGTGATCGTATTTTGTAGACAAACGACTGACTGCAATAATTATTTTAATATTATGATATATGTTATAGGTAAACTATATATATTATTACTATCGCCGTCAGACGCCAATATAAACAAATAAATGAAACCGATTGTCTATAACTATATATATATAGTTATTAAAATTGCTTCAGAACAATAAACAACTAATATTTTCCTTTTGTAATAATAATAATAAATGTATACGGTATTATAGTTTTAGTTTTTTCGTTTTTTTCTATTTGACTGTGATTTATATAATATAGCAAATGTGACCGAAATTATAGAAACAATATGAAACAATGGTTTTCAAAATTGCTCGCTCTTATTGAACTGTTTCTCTATAATAAAACTGAGTAAACTTCCAGAAAAGTAATACGCATGATATAATATATTATATATTTATATGCATATAACCCAAAACATAAAAATACACAGAAATGAATATATTTATTGATGTTGAAGGAACATAGAGTAGACCAATAGAATGAATAATAAAGGCATTAAATTCATAGAACTAATATTGTGACCTACCTATTTTAGGTAAAAATTTAAAGTTTACAATTAAAACAGTAAAGCTTGAAAAAAAACAATAATACAATTGGTTTGAAAAACTAGAAATCATTCCTAAAATGAGAAAAATGAAAAACAATTTCCAAAAAAGTTATACAATTTAAGTTTATAATCAAATTGTATTATTCGAAATTGTAAAATTTAGTCGAAATTAAATCTTACTCAAATTACTTTTGGTTTACTAATACATATTTGGTTTTTGAAAATATAAATGAAAAAAACTATTGAATATTCATAAATCATGTATACAATATAAATTCATCAAAATGAAGAAAAAAAGAATAAATGATATAGAGGATAAAGTTATAATTTATATTTTGAATCAGATTCGATCATACAACATTAATTTAAACTTGTTTCAAAGTAATTCTTTTCTGTTGCAAAACAGATAAATGGAAATATCAGTTGAAAAAAATAACGGAATTATTCATTAGAGAAAAACTTTTATAAGTAATACTATTTCTATTTGTGATTCAATTGCAGTTGATCCATCAATATCACATTTACCACATTTTTATTAAATCACTATCCAATATAACAATTAAATTTCAGAATATTAATGCATACATTATTCGATCTGAGTTTTACACAAAACAATTTTGTTTTTTATTTTTAACACTAAATGTAATCTCATTTAAATATTAGGTTTAGAAAGAAATTTCTTAGATAAACAATCGTTAGTTAGACAACTTTACACCCAAATAATATTCATAATCTATCAATTTCATTAAAATTTTTAAGTAAGAAGTAATTCAAAATTACTTAACTTTCCATTCAACCAGTCAAATCAGTAACAAAACACCGCTTTTATAATACAACAAAAACACGAATGTTCATCACTGTACTGTTTTCCTATCTAATTCTGCCTGACGAGTACAATGATAAATTACGCATCATTCTCACACAAATAACATACAATCCTTTAACATGCAGTACTAATGTGATATTCTTATCACTTACCTTAATGGCAAAACACCGTCCATCACCTGCTGAATGTTCATAAATGGCGCCAGAGCAAATCCTTTTTTCAACAATCCTGAGTGTTTAGCGTACACCTGGTCAGCAGCCGATACTGAATCTTGTTCTAAGATGTGCACCGAGTCATCTAGACAAAGTAATTGATAAATATTCTCAAGTTATGACTTTGAATGTGTACATTGTTACCATTAGGCAAAATAATATCACATTTCAGAAGCGTTGATACACACATTCCTCCGAGGAAGGAAAGTTCAGTCTCCAAATGAACCAAACCGTAACCAAGAGCTTGATATTTACTAAGTTCTTCTACCTCATATCCAATAACTAAACAACGAAAACCAAACCGAGATATCCGATCGTTCTTGAGATAATCTGATGCTGTTTCCAGTGAAAACATGACTTCGTTACCTATGCAACAATCGAGTGTAACAAAATTATTTCCGAAAAGAATCTAAAATCGGAAAGAACTTACCGGGTAACATTACTGCAGCAAATGGCCATTCCATTGGATCATTGCTAAATTTTTTCAAAACTGGTATATAAGGTGTAATGACTACGTGTTTATTATCATCATCGGAAAAATCTCGATAATTTGGAATGTAAAGTTGCAACGAATCTTCAATCTGCGCCGTACAACTTCGAGGGTCAAACTCAAGACATAACCATTTGACTTCTTTTGGAAATGAAACTCTGGTAAAAATTATCAAAACGAAAGAATTTTCACAAAGAAATAATCGTGGGTACATAAATAACTAAACGGTATAATAAAAACTAAAAAGTCAATTATAGTAATAATAATAAGGTAATATACTTGTAATTAGACACGGTTGCCGCTTTATACGGATGATCACTTTCAACCCATGCATAATGATGAGATGTTGTCATGCATTTGGAGTCTCTGATTTCAGTTTTGGTTGATCTAAACTTTCCCGGCTGTTTTGCCCCATCCAATTTATCACTTAGCTTTTTATGCATTACGTTTAATTTGTTAGCGGAGTACAAATTAATGGACGTTACTGCTGGTAACAACTTATTTATGAGCTCCAAAACATGAATAGCACTCTATAAATGGACAATATAAGCAAATGACGTATAATAACAACTCCGTAATTATTTTATTGTATCACATCTTATCAATTATTATTTAAGCTTAACATACCTTTGCGTCTTTCGAAAAAGATGTAAGTGGACCAATATGAGCCAACACTAACGGTAGTAACACGTTAACAATAGCCGATTCACCTAGATATTTATACACAAGTGGATCTTTCTTTATTTTTTCAGCTCCCAAATTAATTAACTCCAGTGATTTGCCCACTACTGTTGTTAATAATGTCAGGGTACTCTCTCGAGCTTTGAGTTTATTACACACTTTTCTTTCAAAGTCACAACTCTTATCATGACTGTTACTAGCACAAAATAATTTCAAATTATAATTCAGAAAAAAAAAAATATATTCAAGTTATTTATATAATATGTTACCTATAATATAATATATACGGTATTTGACCTCGAGACTGAGTGGTTCCATTTAAGCTTAATGAACATGTATTAAATGAGAAAAGCGTATTGTCGTGTCCTTTTACACAACTTAATCCCATATCACCATTATTAGTTCGACCACCATAATTTCTAAGGCGGATCGCATATTTTACTTTTTCCTATAATTAATAAATTATCGAACATAAGTATACCACTGTTAATAAAATTCAATGCATTTTACTTTTATTCGTATTGGATGATCAAATTTTAAATCTGCAACGTAATTTAATGCACTATCATCTGGTCCAAATGACCCTCTAGTTACAATTAAACTTTTCCATCGATTTCCATGAGGTTCATCAAATTCCAATTGATTTTTCTAGAACAATAATTACAATATTTATAATTTAGTCAAACTATTGATAAAAAAAATCCCCGTTAATGCATTACTTCTGCTAATAATTCGAGTTCATATTCATAATTTCCAATGCCTGCAAATACACCACATCCTGCAATAGCGATTCCAGCACGATCAACCCAGAAACAAATTGCATCGGGTGAACCATTTCCAGCATTCCATGTTTTTGTTTGATTAATTTTAGCAAATCTAGAAGGAGTAGTCAACAATATTTCTCTTTCGTTAACTATTTCCGCTCCATCCTTAAAAAAAAAAACAAATGTACAATATGTTTATGATATATCCAGTACTCTACAATCAAATATTATTATTACTTCAGACAAAGTAGCTTGTGAAGATAGTTCAGCAACAACCCTTGCAACAAGATGTGAGCAATTAGTAGAAAGTGATCTCAAATCATTATCAGGAATTTTATTGTTTAGTATTGCATTTCGTACAGGTAAAACTATTATATCTAAAAGATGGGAAAGTAATATGTCCCAATTCGGTTCACTTTTTAAGTTATTACGGCCTGCCGCTGTAGTTGCATTAACTAGTAGGGGATAATAAAATTGGTGATCTTGATCTGATGTTCCAGAATTATCATTCAATTTAGTTGTTTTCAATATAGGCATAAGTTCACGAAGTCGAAATGTTGTATTACACAGCGCAGCTACTACAGCACTGAGTAGTTTATTTTTATGATCAATCTTGGAAAGTACAAAATAAATTAAATTTACAATTATAAACAAATTTATTATAATGAATATTAAAAAAATAATAAAATATAATTATGATAAAACTCGTTTCAGACGCTCTCTGAAGGGGTATCGTATTACACAAGAAAAAAATTGAGTACTACAAAGTGAATTATTGTTACATTAATATTATTATTATTTAACATTATTTACTAAGAAAATCAATTTTCATTTGTTTTTATATTGTATTAAGATTATTTAACATTTCGTAAGCATTGTCAAAAAATGCAATTGTTCTTTTTAATTTATTTACACAATAAAATGCATTTGGTGGTACTGGCAGAATCTGTGTTGTATCCTTCTCCTCGCTTTCTTCTCTTATAGAACTTATACATCATCATATGAAATTGTATTAGTAATTATCTGATAAATTCTTCTACTGCTACTCGAAGCAATCTCATGGTCAATTATTATAAACCCAAAAGACAACTCGAAATCTTGTAAATCTTCGCTGCTTTCATCCACGACACAGCATACATAAGTATACGTTCGTATCATATATATTATTATTTATTATAATTATTATTAGTTACATATTTCTTTTCTTTAAATAATATATTAACATAATTTACACAGAAAGCGTCTTATCCAGAAACATGTATTACTACTACTATCCGGAGTCAATTACATATAAACCATTGTTTAAATCAAAAGACTCATAATTCATGACTATTAGAATATTGAATTTATCCTAATATTAGAATATAGAATTTATCCTAAACAAGAGCATCTAAAACGAATTTAATTATACATGCAAAAACATCTTACATTTTTCTTGTCCATCAGCAGTTCCCAGAGGAAATACAACTTCAAATGAGGTGTAGGGTAAAATGCATGGTAACACGAAACAAATGTCATATGACATTCATTCAAAATTTTATTTAACCACTTAATGCACTTCATTATTTTTATAACTTCACTACCTGTTGAAATACAATTTCAAAATATCTCAGGTCATGTAACATAAAATGACTTAAAGAAAATGCCAATCTAAACCACAAGTATAAGTTTCAAATTTTTGCGACTTATACTTTTTGAGTAATAACCAATATTTAAAATCTTTTGAGGATAAATCGTTATTTTATGCAATTTTGTAAAAATTTAAATTTCAGAAGGTCATAAACATTTTTCCTGAAAATCCGGTAGAAATGTTTTATAGTTATTTGAAGAGTAACTTATGGATAACCCTGTGTTAAAATATTGAACCTTAAGTATAAATAGAAAATATTTTATTAATTTTCAACAACAAAATAATACATAAATTATCGCGATTTCGACACATTTCACACAAATTTGAACTTAAAAGGCTTCTAAAAAAAATGTGTGAGAAACAATTTTCAATTTTTTATAATTGCAATAAGGATAACTTAAAATAAACTTTGTATACAATTTTCAATAGTTTTTTGGACAGCCAAATTTTTTTTATAAATATATCAAAAAAAAAATCTTAAAAAAATTGAAAATTTAAATTGTCTATAAATAGATCAAAAAAAATCAAAATACTTCGAAAACTGAACCATGTATAGAAAACGCCAATAAAAACATTTAGTGAAAATTTCAAATGTTGCTGTTTTTTATTTTTGAAAAAATTCGTAGGGCCAAAACGTGGTTTTGCGTAAAAATTCCCATTTTTTCGTAAATTTTAATAGTTTTTTTCAACGTTTTTGAAAAATATTGAAAAAGTTTGATTTTTGACTTGCCCAAGTACCATCTACATTCACTTTTCTCTCTGAATAGTTGCTGCTAAGGAAAATCGAAGTATTTTTACTGTCCCAAAACTTGGATGAAATTAATTTGTATAGATCATTGAGAATTTAAATTAAATACAGTAGAAATATTATTTAAGTTCTTACGCACTTGCTTTTATTTCAATGAGTAGTTATAATTAGTTATATTTTCCAGATTTATACTTTAATACAAGATTTCTTAATACTTCCATTGTATTATAATTACATAGTCTTATAATGAAAATATTTTGAACTTATAAAAGTTTTGATAAACAATTGGTTTATGATCACATAAAGTGTATAAAAACTTCTTTTTTGTCCACAATAATTTATCATCTCTTATAAATATTTCAAAGGTAACTGTTCCAATAGCTTACTCAAATCATGTGTCATGCCTTTTATAATTAATATTGTCAATAAACTAATAAGTAAGCATCATCATTGAATTAATTTAGAGCAATATTATTATCTGTTTATTACTTATTAGTTATTAATTAGGTATTTTACTCTCGTCACATAAGATCTGGTACAAATTATATCTATTTAATTTTAGTATCTCGTTCTTTACATTTAATTAACTTTTCCTGTTCACTTATTTTGATAAGGATAAACTACCTACGTCATGATTTTGAAACAATATAGAAATGACATTCAATATTTTAACCTTAATAAGCACCAATTGAATAAAATATGATAGAATATTATCCTTCATTATAAATATTTTCCATTTCATAAGAACTTATTAATACGCCAAATATAAAAATATTAAATAAATTTGAAAGTTTTTTACTACACTTTACTATTATATTGAAACATTTAAATTACATAAAACAGCAATACCAAAACATTTTACAGTCTTCCCTAAAAGCTAGAATAAAATAAATCATCATGCATCTCATAAATAAATAAATAATATGATGATATAGGTTACAATAATTATTTGACTCTTTATCATTTAAATTATCCAATATTTTGATTATGTGATGAAGTGGTCTAAAAATAAATGTATGAAATTATACTCAGCACCTTTCCAATGAAGTGCTGTCATCTTTAAAGGGAGATGTTGGCAAGCTACATGGTTAGAACCACTGACATAGAAATAAAGGTCGCAAAATAATACATATAAAATAATACTTCTAAAAATTCAAAATATAACTACAATTAATTTTAATTAATAAAGGATACAAACACTAAAGAGAAAAATAATGTTATCATTTTTAATTTTATAATATTTTGTAACATGACATGTTATGCTTATAAAATGCAAACTTTGCAATAGTCAATCATGAGACCACAAATAAAAATTAAATAATAATTTAATTTTAACTAAATTTAACAATAAAATCATTTTCAATAAATATGTGTTCAAATAAATGTATCACATTTTACAATAATCTAATTCTCATACCACTTTCGACCTATATACTTATTATAAATGTATTCATAAAATATATTTACATATATCCAAATATTAAGTATAGTAAACTATATATAAATATTCCCAAAACTATTGAGAAATATAAAACCATACTTGAAAAATGCTATTTTAATTTTAATTTATTATATAAGTACTAAAATAAGTATTAAATAAGTACTAAAAGTGCAATGGCTGAATTCCTTGGACATACAAATTTAACAGAAGGCCTAAGCAAATTATACATCCATTCTAGTCACCAATATAATTTGTAATCACTTAGTTATCTTTTACTTATCTTTTATTTATTTATCTATTTTACTACTACTTTTACCTATTTTATACTATGTTAATTATGTTAAACCGTGAATGGTATATCTAAACCATACCAGGGGCGTAATTAAGGGGAAGATGAGGCGGATATATCCCCCCAGAGCCTATATAATGTGTATATTTATTTATTAATTTGAAGCTTGTGGAATTATGTGTTTTGTCGTGCTGACATCACGACGAAATATATTAAATATAATTAATATAAAAAAATCTATAAATAGGTATGCGCATGGAAAATACTTATAATTAGAAACAACAACTGGCGACTGCGGCTAATACTTATTAATTTTAGGATCGATTAAATGGTTTAACTATGATGGCTGTACATAAATCAATTGTAATTAATCCTGATGATGTGATTGACAAGTTAGCTAAACAGCCAAGAAAATTAGAAATTCTTTTATAAACATTACAATTTATTACTATGTAGATTATATTACAAACAAAATAAATTTAATATTTTAAAAATTATTATTTAATTTAAAAGAAAATTTAATTTTAATATATTCAAAATTTACGATTTGAAGAAATTATTATAATATTCTATAGGTACTAAATTGTGTAGAATTTTAAAGCACATTTATTAATACATTTTGTGTACCCAGTAGCGGCTTTAGGTTTTGATTCTAGGGAGGGGGCACAACTTCACACACATTTTTTTTCAATATTATATGATATATTTATTTAAATGCTTCAACATCAGTGCCACATATTACCTACATTAGTACAAAATATTATACAAAATAGTACACGAGTCAATAATAGTATATAATATTATATTAATTTCCCGGTTTTTTTTTTTTAGTTTGGGGGGGCATGGCCATCTAGCCCCCCCCCCTAGAGCTGCCACTGTGTGTACCTATATATTAGTTAAAAGATTTTTGATGAAATAGTTTTCCCAGATATTGTACTTGAAAATCTAAGTATTTTGTGTGTAAAAAAATGTCTATCCCCCCTAAGACAAATTCCTAATTACGTCACTGAGTCATACGAAATAATAATAATAAGTACTAAATAGGTTTAAATTAGTGGCGGATTTGTGGTGGGGGGGCGACGTGGCGATTACCCCCCCCCCTTGAGCTTTTTTTTACTTGAATTATATATTATATTCATTAATCATAGAATATGAAATTCATAAGTTATATTATATTTAATTATTAGTCATATTGAATTTGAGTATTTTAGATCAATCTGTACCGGAAAATGTGTTTCAAGCATTGGACGAATGTTGTGAAACAATTTATCCAACAATAAAGTCACTGCTTATTATTCTTGCTGCTTTGCTAATAAGTACTGCTTCTGCTGAACGTAATTTTTCTTTTTTACGCAGGTTAGAGTATCACTTGAGAGCTTATTATAATTTTTTTTTTAAAAACTGCCACATTTATAATATAAATCATTTTTTTTTTTTAAATTAATGTAAATTTAAAATTGTTTTGTGTATATTTTAGCAATTTTACTTCCTATAACTTTCCTGCCAAACTGATAACCATATTATGCTTTCCTGCTTATAGTATTTTGCTTTTTGCTTTGTTTATTAGATTAAAAACGTGGATGAAGTCACGCATGGGTGAGGAAAGATCAACTGGCTTAGCTTTACTCAATACTCATAGAGACATATTATGCATTGACGTCGAAAAAATCATTGACAGATTTGCGGCTGGTAAAAAAAGAACATTAAAATTGTTGCTCTAATAAATTATAATACTAAGTATACTATTATAATATAATTAAAACATTTTTTTATAATATTGATTAAAAGACTGTTGAATTTTTATAACTGCTTATTCTATTTTTTTTTATCAGATGTTGAAATGTTTATGAAATATTTATTTTTAGGCTTTTTCTATTTTTAGATAATTTAAAAATTATTTTGTCAAATCATTTAAAGATGTATACAGAAAACTGTTGAGAATGGGGTTGTTAGAAACTAAATTTTGAAAACTTTTATCCCTAAATGTGAATGTAAAGTATATTATAACAAATTTGGAGCTCCCTAGTCTCTACCCCCGGAATTGTGTTTTCAGTTACGTCCTTGTTATACTCTATTCGGCAAGAGAGCATGCATATTGGGCGGTCTATGTATGGCTTGGAAAGGCTGAGTACGTGAGGGGCGAACCGATTTTTGTTGGGCTGTGGTGTTCTCTCTCGCTGAACAGAGTATAGTATATATTATATCAATCTATGATACAAATTCGCCCCCTCCTTAAACGAGCTTCAGATCCGCTACTGGTTTAAGTAAGAAAAATGTGTAACAATATTTCTAATGAATGCATTATTCATAGTATAAACAATTAATCATACCTGTATTGTCAGTGAATATTTTGTCTACATTCTTTAAAATATCATATGCACGAACATCTGACAGTATTTTTTGTAAAAGTTGGCGGACTTCAACTATACAACTTGCAAGTACTTCGGTTTCAGGTAGTTTGATTTTATCAACTAAAATACATTTAAATCAAAGACATTATTAATTCTATTTGCTTTTTAAAAAAAATGATTGCCAATTAATCATTAGCACCTTCATCAGGATATATCTCATGAATATAAGAGCGAAGTAAATGAAAACAAGATTGACATATATATGTCAATTGTTTAAATTCACCTATAGATGAGATATCTTTTTTTGATGAATCCATATAAAAATGTTGTTGCGAGTATGGAAGACACATATCTGATATGTTTTTATTAATTGTTGTCCATGACCAACGAAGTAACATTATCAAAGCATTAAAACAATCCTAAAAATCAAGAATAAATACAATCATTAATAATTTTATTTAAAATAAACAAATTATGATTGCAATTAATAAATAATCATACACATAGCTATCAAGCTTGTACAAAATAACAAGGAGATCATAATCAATAATCATCATAAAAAATAATTGAGCATATGTAGTTAAATAATTTTTGAATGAAAATAAAAAAAACGTCTGTGAACCTTCTATTCAATTTTCAATTATTTTGTCTCAGCGAATATTTTTAATGTTTTTATTTATCAACAACTAAAAAAAAACCACCATATTCAGAATCTAAGATTAAATATTTTAAATGCCCATGGGGTTTTCCATCTTCTTATAAAATATTTATATAACGAAAATTATATTGCTTGAATTAATTCAAAGTTGTTTGTAGGTAGTATATATTTATTATTGATTATATTTAAAAATATTATATTAATATAAAGTTTGCTATTTTGCTTGTATTCAAATCTTAAGACCTGTTTTAAGTACCTTTAATGTATAATTCTTCTTTTTTACAAATGAAAATTCATTTATCTAAAACCTACACTGGTCTTATATGTCTGTGTGTTTATTGTGTAAATACGTACATAAATTATACACTTATATTAGTTTAAAAATAAATAAAAGGTCATTATTCATAAAAAAAATCTATTTTAAAGTACATCAAATTTAAAGACCTCTAATTTAAAACTCAATCTAATCTGAAAAATATGATTTTTAAACCTAGATAAGCCATAGATAAAATCTAATCAAGTTAATAGTAATTATTTCTAGGTAGTTATTATAATAGTTAAATGCTACTTTAAAGCCATAAAAAAAAGTTACTACTGGAAACATTTAATATTTTTTTTTGTTTTTCCTTTATAATAGATGGAACACATCTATACTTGTATATATTTTAAGTATTTGTGAAGTATATAGTAATAATACTCTTTTCAAAAAAAAAAATCCATTAAAAATATGACAAAGGATGTAAAATACTGAAATAGTCTAGAGTTAGTATGTTGACATTTTATTTAGGTATATTATTGAATTTAAAAAAAATATATGTAACATTTTTAAATAAATAAAAATCTATTACTCGTGCATTTTTTTATTCAAAATAAATCTTGGTTAAATACCTTATTTACTGTATGAGAAAAAGCATCACTAAGTATGTGAATATCATTATTTGATGTATGTATTGTTGATATTGATAGTGAATCAGGAATAACAGTTCTATATAATATTTCAGGTATTTGTCCAGCATTTATGTCTGTACCATTATTTGATTTTCGAGATGATTTGAATGTAAATGTTATTCTAATAAAAACAATTACAAATTATTAAAACACAAAGTAATAATTAATATTAATAATATAATATTAGTCTATTACTGTTCATCACTCATAACACTACACATGCCACTGGAACCACAATCACTTGATGGACCAGTTATTCTAGCACATACTACATACCATCGATTTGCCTAAAATGATAATATATAAAATTACATTTAATATAAGTAATCATTTTTTGTTAGTGATTATGGAAAATTACATAAAGAGCAATAGGTTCATCAAACAAAATGGGATGTTTTTGTCTAGGGGCACATTCATAAGTAAGTACATCAGTTTCTGCCATCAATTCGCCATCATACTCTTGATCACCACCATCCAAACCAATATCATAAAGCTAAACACAATAAAACAATAATTCAATAATAATAATAAATATTTTATTTAAACCAATAATATAAGTAATTTATAGAGTTAACAAAACAATATGCACATAATAAAATAATAATAAATTCAAAATATACAGTATACATCCTTAAATTGGATTATATAAAAAGATATACTAGAATTAACTTTTAAGATAGCAATTGAAATGTTATTAAAAAAACATGACCTTGTGTTAATGAATAAAATAAATAAATATTTATGGTTTCATTAATTCTATGGTAACTTTAATTAACAAAATAATTTTTACATTTTTTATTCAAACCCAGGTTTATTAAAATATTAAATGTAATCAATTTATTTATTCATCTTACCTTTAGTTTAACTGTGTACTCTCCTCTTCCACCAAATAAACCAAACCCTACCAATAAAATATTACAATCAATTGAAAAACGAATAGCCTCAACTGAATGTCCAGAATAACCCCATCCACCTCCTAAACCTGAAAAAAATTATATATATTATTATAAATATTTTTTATTTTTATATATTATACCTATATAAATTAAATAATTATTTTTTCCATACTTGCAAATCGGTTGATGTGTAAAAATTCTTTTTTAGTGTCAACCATATTTGTTACAGTTGGTATGTTACTTTGTGATGATGTTATACCAATAGGAAACATGGATGAATTTTGAGATAAGATATCCATACAAGTTAATAAATTTACTAAAATTTGCATTCGAGAAACTGAAATTCCAGCAGTTGGAGGCAATGCAAGTTCATAACTCAACAAGGAACAACTATCATAATGTTTCTTACAAGCACTGTTTACATTGTAACATGTAACAACATTTTTTTCACTTTTATCATTAATACTGAAATAAATAAATATATATATTTAACTGTTAACTATAATACTTCTATTCCAAGTATAAAAATACAATTTACAATAGAAAAGTGAAATTAAGCTTTATTTAATTAATTCATAAAAATTTCAATGTACAAAATGTTGTCCCACAAAAATCAAAATAATAGAAACAAAAATGTCGATTAGGGGTTATAATTATATTAATATTAGAGCAATATTATAATAACAGTATATAACCTATTACTTAAATAATATAGATGTGTCTTGTAAAGACAGAAAAATCAAAATAATTATTATGAAATAGGTAATAAATTGCTTATTTTATTTAAGTCCTTGTTATTATTAAATGTAATTTACAAGTACATAACCAAATCATAAGTGTTTTGACTATTGTATTGTAATTTGTATTTGATACTAGTATATTTTTATATAATATGTATTTTATTTCATGCTATTCATAAACATTTTTACCGACTACCCTATATATTATATCAACAATTCTGAAACTTTGGGTCGCAACCCTCTGGTGGATTGGGAGTCAATTTTTGGTGGGTTGTAAACGATTTTTTTAATTATATAGATTCCATGAAATTTATATTATTATGATAATAAAGTACCAACAATTACGACAGGTTTTAAAATTACAATTCATAGTATGTTGTAATAAGTCGTACCTATGTTTATTTTACTTGATAACTTAACTACTTTATAACTACTTTTTGAAAAGTGAAACCATGTGTCCATGTGGGTCCCAAAAGATTTTATATTATTACAATATACATGTACAGCACTACACACGTGTAAATCTACAGCTGCTATGTAGAGTATACACAAGAAAGATAAGAGTAAAAGTAAGATAATAGTTATGACTAGGGCTTGAATTTATAATTGAATGTCTACATTTGTTGATTTAAATTTACCTTCTTTGACGATTGTAAAATTATAATTAAAAGAACTTTGAATAAAATAAACTAATGTTTATACATTTGATAATAGGTTTTTACATAGTTTATAAAATATTTTAAAGCTAATATTGTAAGAATTTGTTCAACATATTTTAAAATTAAATGAATAACTTTTCGAATAAGAATTTATCTCAAAATCGTCTATATGCCTAATATTACTTACAAATTATAATTATAAACCTATAAATAATAATTCTATTTGAATAATTGGAGATATTATTACAATTGCCGCAATTTACAATCATCCCACTTCACTCTATTTTGCATGAATACTAATTATAATAAGGATCTGCAACGATATCGATATCAGCAACTTTTGTAGGTAAATTTGGCTTTTAAATATCAATATCGTCATATCGGTCAAATCAAATATTTCAAATGCCTATAATTTGCTTAAAAATCAGTAAAATATTTAGAAAAAAAAATTACCAATCTAAACAACTGATAAAAGTTTCAAGTACACATCAAATCGAGGATAAATCGCTGTTTTATGAAATTTCGTAAAAATTTAAACTTCAAAACGTTCATAAATGTTCGAAAATTTAAAATTTCAATTGTCTATAAGTAGGTCAAAAAAAGTCAAAATACTTCGAAAACTTAACCATGTACAGAAATATTATTCCGTAATTTTTTTATGGTTTTTCCCGAAGCTTTTGAAACTTATTGAAAAAGTTTAACTTTTGACAAACCCAAGTACCATTTACATTCACTTTCCTTTCAGAAAAGTTGCTATATAAAGAAATTAAAGCATTTTTACTGCCCAAAATGGTATTGTCAGATACAAAAAAAAAATGCTAAAAAAAGCACACATTATTGTAAAATCAATACATTTATATCTCCGTTCAGAATCTAAGAAAATGAAGTGTAAAGGTCATTTCATTATAAAAAAAATGATAAAATTATTAAAAAAATTGTACATATAATTGTGTAAGTACCAGATTGTGGAAAAATTAAAGCTAATTTGATTAAAAATATCACCACTTAAAATATAGGATTAACTAGGTTACTAGGTACTCATGAGGTAATTACTTCAGTTTGAACTATCTACGGAAAGTTTTATCAAATTAAATACATTTTCTTTTTAATCATTCATAATTTAAAGATATAAATTTATATTTAAAGATGACCGACAGGCAACGTTGTAATTTCAAATATCAAAATATTGAATATTTACCATGGGTTATGATATCGATATTAAATCGAATTACCTACCGAAATTATCCATATGCATACAGGGCCGGATTTAGAATTTGTAGGCCCCTAAGCTCAATTGTGGTGTTGGCCCTACCAGAAAGTTTTTAGAAAATAGAAAGGGCATACACACAAATAGATAAGCTAAACCATCTTTAAAACATTTTCAAATAATTTTCTATCCAAAATCGAGCATATTGCAACTTTCTAACTTCTAGTTATTTGACCGAAAATAATAACATTTAAAATATAGTATATTAAAGTGTGGATTCAATTACCACAGAGTAGTTAAAAAAGTATTTAACGCTCTTTATTAATATTACTACAGTCTACACACTATATAGTATATTTTATTACACAACACCAATTTTAGAAAACTGAAAAAGAATGAAAAATATTTAGATGGAGCTTTTTTTTTTTTAGTTGTATGATGGTGTGGTGAAGGTCTTGTTGTGGTGCAGGCCTATAGGCTACAGCCTATATAGCCTATGCTTAAATCCGGCCCTGTATGCATATCTAATATTAGTCAATATAATACTATTAATTATACATTTGTGTAGGCTGCTGTAGCCTGTAGAACAAATGCCAGCAAGTGAACGGTAAGTAAGACCATTGATTATAAATACCTACTAATTATAATATTAATAATATTTATAATCAATGGTAAGACTGATTTGACAAAAAGAACAACCAAACCCAAAAACTTAACTAAATTTATCATACCGGATAATATTAAACTACATAAGACGTAACTTTTTTTATTATTCGACAGTAGTCCAAATGGTGGTCCATTTCAATCACCCCACCCAAAGAAACCTCCACAAAAATGTGAAGACTGGTATGCGGCTATGCGGATGGCATTTTTTTTTACGTCACCAAATTGATTTTATCAAATTAACACTATGCACAGAATTCAATATAGTACTGTTTTTCGATCAATTTTTGAATTATTACTAAACAAAACGAAAAATACTCATGATCATTTTTTCCTAGCATTAAAAAATTTGAACAAATCATTAAACCCCAAAACAACTATGATTGACTTTGAAAAAGAGGCGATAAATATCATTCAAAGTTATTATTGTTAATAACTTAGTAACACATCAGTTCATGGCTGTTATTTGATTTAATACAAAGTAGGTATTTAAGGACAAGTGCGAGATTTAGGATTTCAACAAAGGTAATATTAATGACTCGGAATTCACTATACAAATTCAAATAATGGTCCCCGAAGAGGACGTAAAATATGATTGGAATTAATTTTTTATTAAATTCCATATTTTATTTAGAAAACGAAGAAATATTAATACCATTGATGAATTGTTTTTACGATACATAGATTGGACGTTCGAAGAAATCAAGAGATCAGCAATATTTCTAGTCTCACTAATAGCATTGTTTTAAATATATCTCTGAATATATCTTTTGGAACAATACTGTAGAAGAATGGCATAATGGTTTATTATCAACTATAGAAGCATCCCATCCAACTATATGGAAATGTATAGATTTGTTTAAAACTAAAAAAAGTCTTGTACGATTATAGACAACAACTAACTGTGGGAAACACAATTATTGTATTTAATTAACCTATTACATATAGAATATATATTCTAAACGAAAATACAAAGATCATCCCAATCGAATTTCCTAAGTATATGACAACTATAACAATAGAAGCAAGGAGGACTTTTTAAATGAATTGCTCATCATTTTCAACTTCAGCATATAAATTGTATAACTATTTATTTTTATTATTTTTTTTTTATTTTACTTTATTTTTATTAGTATTAGATTTAAAGTTGTTTATTAAATTATAAAACTATTGGGCGATCAATTACCCTGGTAACTAATTTTACTAGCAATCAATTCAATGCAAAACATCAGTATCATATTGAATTATTGCAATATTTTTTATACCTATAATCCAAGATTTGATTAACTATAAAAATGATTTGTTATTATTTACTATCAGATTATATAATCTATTAGGTAATATGTTTTTAGTTTATACTCATAATTTGTCTAAAATGTACATATCTTATAAAATAAACAGATCAGATCATTTCTTTGTAACTTGTAGTTCAGTGTTGTTTTATTAAATTAACAGTTAGTATAATTGTAATATTACTCATCATGTTTATATCTCTTTAAGTTATAAGCTTTTTAGAATTATTAAAACTACACAATTTAAATTTTTATTATATACATATAAACCAATTTTGTAACATATATTATAAATTATATTTAATTAGATATATAATTAAATATTTTTGTTTCTTTTTAATGCAAGTAAATTCAGGTCCTAATTTAAAGATAGTTAGTATAATGTAGTTCATAAAAAATTAAAATTAAATGTCTTACTGCCATAAGTTATTGTACAGCAAATCAAAGCACCACATCCCAGTATGTTTTTCGTCAAATTGTATCTGATTATTTCCTGAATAACTATTACAAGTACCATCGAGTTTGTTAATAGCTAAGCATTTATTTGAAGTCATCACCACTGATTAATGAACATGCAATATAAATAATAGAGACAATTTAAATGATCGTGTCCAATTGAAATGTAATCAAATTAATAATATAGTTAGTGTTAAAAAACTTATTGTAAATTAAAAATAATTTGTGTAAATTCTGGAATGCTTACAAATTGTATCATTGTTTGCAGCAATTGATAATATTTTACTATTAATTAATGCTTCATCGACTTTTACAATTGTTTGATCACCACAACACATTACTGACTTTGCTCTTCTAGTATGAGGTGGATTTATATCTTCTACACTCAATGGTACATGATTACAACCACTATCACGACCAAGTTGACTTTTCTTAACACAGTATTAAAAATATATAATTAATTATATAATAAGATTATGAATAAAATAGTAAATGTTTACCAAATAACTGCCAAATGTATAAAGTTTTCCATCTTTTGAAACTAATGCTGTATGGTTACTTCCAGCTGATATACTAATAATTGGATATTTTAAACGAGGTATTTTCAATATAGTAGGACCTTTTCTATTGAGTGATAAACTACAGCCAAGTTGTCCATTAGAGTTACTACCAAATGTTATTACTTTACCATTACTCAATAGTAATACTATTAAAACATCAGATATTATATTAATTAATTGACCTATAAAGGTTAAATTATAAAAAATACCTGTATGATGTAAGCCACAACTAATTTGAACAACTGGACAGTCGGTTGGTAAAAATATTCGGGCTGGAGGTAATATGGTCATCTTAGCAGTATCTCTTTCGACATCGCTTCCAGGATTATTAACAGTATCATCTATTAAATTTAAAATGTATCAATAATATTATTGAGATAAAAATGTGAAAAATGTTATTTAAAAAGATATACCAATAAAACTTCGTGCTATTATACTGTTATGAGATTGAAAATGGATGTTTGTATTATTAGCAATTTGTAAACTACTATCTATATCTGCATCTCTAGATAAGTCTGATTGTACCAAATGGAGTTTTTGTCGTTTCTCACGTTTAATCAATCGTTTTTTTAAATGGTCTTCAAGCCTTGCTTCTTGATGAGGGTTTACTTTATCTTGTTAAAAATTTATAAATAGTTCATAACATATAATAATTATTAATTAATTAAACAATAATAATTTAACATTTAATACCTCCAATGCCAAATATAACATCAAGTCGCATCATTCCTGCAATATCACCAGCACCATTTGGTCCAAGTATTGCCAATTCAGAATTATCTTCGACTTCTCGAGCACATATACGACAACAACCACAAATAGTGCATCCAGCATCTCCTTCACCACAACCACACTCCCTGAAAATAATTTTACAAGTAAATATCATGGTCTAAGATTTTAAATTGAAGAATAAAAATATCATGTTATTAAATAAGTGTACATTTTTATTTTTAGTGAATACATTCAAATTAACTAAATTGTTACACTTTAATCTCAGTACAATAATGTTATTAATGCATTTTAAATTAAACTTGATATATCACAACATTTTTACTGTAACGTTTAATTTTTAATTGACTTACTGGCCAGGTTTTCGATTGGATCGTATACTACTCAAACAACTGATGCTGTACCCTGTACATTCACCACATACAGTACAAACCATGCAAACTGAATGTTTCCAGTTGTGTTTCCCAGGTTTACAAGTATCTTTGTTAGGTTTATTTTCATCACAGTCATCATCAAATGTACCCTGTTCATTAGCAGAACTTTTTTGACAAACTGATTCAATGTCGGTTACTTCTGGATAATCTATATTATTATGTCAGTTATTAACAGTATTATATTAAGTCTTCGAAAAAAGAAAATATACTTTTTTACTTACTATTTTTATTAATTTGAGGAGCATAAATATCACGTCCACATTGCCCCTTATTATTTATTCCAAAACTATAAACATATCCTTTAGCACTTAAAGCAATTGCATGTGCTTTGCCTAAAGCTATTTGAACTATTTTAACATTTTTTAAATCCTTTACTAGGCCTATAAATAAAATCAATAAATAAAAGCTATCAAGTTTTTAAATTAATTAATTACCAGTATGTATATCACAATAAGTATCATCTTTTCCAAACATATACAAAAGACCATCTTTAGTCACTAATGCAGTTGTACCATTATTACACGCAACATCTATGATGAACTGCCCATCTATTTTAGTTATTCTTTTTGGCTTCAGTACTCTAGGTTGCTTTCTATACCTTCCATGATCACAATCTTCACCACGTCGTGATACTCCTAAAAAATATGCTGATCCAGTACAGCAAAGCAGCACACAGTGTAAGCCATCATGACCAGCAGCTACTTTAATGATTTTACAGGGATTAGGCAGACTTAATTCTGACCATACAGAGCGATAACAATTCATAGCACTTTGTCCATTAGGCTTTGACCATTGAAATGCCTAATAAAACGTATTATTTATTTATTAAACACAAAATAAAGAACAAATTTAGACACTTATTTTACTACTTACTTTTCCAGATTTAACTGATATTATAAAACTATCTTTTAATGTAATAGCAGAACATACTTCTTCATCAGTAGCACTGTTAATAGCACTTTCTGCTGTAATAGAATCCCATAGCTCAGAAACACCATAAATACGAATATTACGACGACTTAACACAAGAGGAACTTCATTAACAAGTTTCCCAGAGCTTGGATCAATACTTTTAATCACATAATTGTTCTATTCAATAAAAATTAATGACAATTATTAGTCATTAATGATATAATACATGCATAATACTAATAGAATACTTACTGCAGATTGATCAAGGAAACACAATCTATCTTTATCATTAAATACTGGCTTACAAGATGTATCTAGTATAACTGAAGTATCCAGCTGAACTCGTCCTAACTTTTTAAATGAATCTCTATCTAAAAACTCAATTTCTTGATTGGCAGTTTGATTTACATTATAAACTTTCAAATACAACATTTTCTATAAATAATAATCAATAATAATAAAATATCAAATAATAATAAATATAATTAAAATATGACATCAAATAATACAATGTTTACTTACTTGATAGAATCCAAGACAAATATCACTGAAATGTAAAGGAAGACTTGATGGACGAGCTACTTTAACATATGGATGTCCACTAACTGTACCACCAAAACCAGTACCAATTTTATGAAATCCATAGTCTGAATATGTATATAAATAATCTCCATCACATGCCATTCCTTTAACATCTATTTGAAAAATTAAATCAGAAAACACTATTGCATAATTATTGTATTCAATTATACATACTCTTTAAGTAATTTAAATTTAATGTTATGATTTCTGATGATTTTGGTACTCCATTAGACATCCAATCAGGTGTTTCATAATCACCATGTGTAAGAACTCTAACACACTTTTGCAAATTAGTTAAAACTTTTGGTAACTAAAGCAAAAATATATTATTTAATTCATGATACATTTTCATTATATTTAAATATAAATTAATTAACTTACAATTATTTTTCTAGGAGATACATTGTACGGGCACATTATTAATGTTGCTAAAGTATTTAGTATTTTACCAGTATCTCCTCTTACTATCACTAAACTAATAAGACAAGAACATGAAACAGCTTTAAAATCATAAGTACCATTCTCATAATTTCCAGTTGCCATATCCAATAAAAGTTCATATAATGGATCTAAAAAATAATATTTAAAAAAAATATAAAACAATTTCTAGCATTATTTTGACTTGAAGACTTACCTATAACTTCTGATGGTTCATCTTTTAAAGCTTCTGGTGATTGGTACTGAATTATATCTAATAGAGCCATAAGAGCTTTAGTACATATGTCAGGAGAAGGTACTCTACTTTCTTTGATGAGTTCAAATACACTACGTAAGCCAATGCCAACTACCTAAAAATATAAAAGTTAATAATTTTAATTTCTTTAGATTCTAGGTCTAAGTCACTAAGACTTAAAGCATTTAAACAAATAAACCTTTGGAATAAAAATTTCTCCAGACGAAATTGCTTGGGCATTGTTAGAGGCATGTAACACTCGACTAAGAGTTTTGAGACATATTGGAGCTGAAGAAGAGTTCCAGTATGCTTCATCAGCTTTTTTCGCATGCCTATCGAATACTGCATACCGAGCAGCCGATAGCACTGCGAAGGAGGAAGCATTTCCAGAAACATACATAGTCCAACCACCATCCTGCTGGGTAAAATAAACATGTAATATCTGCCAATACCTGGCCAATTGTATTACAACACTATTGAACTTACCTTGTAAAACTTTGGTCCTTTTTGGACTTTTTGACAATTCTTTTTAACATTTTGTTTCCTGATCAGAAAAAAAATCGTGAATAACAATTGCAGAATACAAGACAGATTGGTCATTACTCATTATGTACTCACTTGGGCAATTCTTGGGCTTCCTGGAAAAATCGCTTGTACAACTGTTCTATACCGTCCACCTCGGGCAGCATACTTGCAAACGGTCAAGTCATTATTCGTGCATGGCAAGTATTTCTCAACTATTTGGTAATAATCAAGGGACGAAAATTATTAAAGTTCCGTTGCGATTTGCGGCTATAATATTGTAGACGTTCATCATGTATTGATTAATTTTTACCGGGTTCCATGTTATCGAATTTCAAACTCATGTTGATAAACAATGGTATGAACGGAAGGAGAAAATGATAATGGAACTGACCAATCGATAACGGCGGATCGATGAGAGTGACGACAGCAGCTGCCATCTACCGGCAATACACGTGCGTGCGCCGCAGCCGCAGTTTGGCAGACAGCAGTCACTGAGTCACGGTCGATTCTACCAGCCATCTTACAGTCTACTAGTGTCTGTGTCTACTCATTAACGTAGTCCTTTCGACTTTCGTTCGCCCAGACTGGAGTAAAGCGGTCCATACACGCATAAATAATAAATTTATTTGTTTATACTCTATGCATACACGGAACAATCTGCCATCAAACTAGAGAATAGTAATATTACTTTATGCGTCAAACCAGATACCAGACAAATATCTTTAATCGTGATCCTCACAGAATAATTTTTTGTCAAGCTCTTCGTCATACCAATCGTCCAACGTCCAATCCCACTCAACTTTCTAGAGACTTGTATCAGTAAAACTATTAAGCTCAACAATTTTATTACGACAAATAACAAGTTTATTTATATTGTATATAATTTTTTTTTAAATTCTGAACGGAGTGATGGAATCTATTGATTTTACAATGATGTGTTTTCTTTTTTGCAGTAAAAAAGCTTCGATTTGCTCATACAGCAACTTTTCTGAAAGGAAAGTGAATGTAGATGGTTCTTGGGCAAGTCAAATATCCAACTTTTTTTAATACTTTTTGCAAAAATCGAAAAAACGTTAAAAAAATTACGAAAAACGGGAAATTTTACGCAAAATCACGTTTTTACAAACTACATTTTTTTAAATGCTCTAACTCAAAAACGAAAAACCACAACAACTTGAAATTTTCACCAAATCTCTATATTGGTGTTCTTTATACATGGATAAGTTTTCAAAGTATTTTGACTTATTTATAGACAATTTAAATTTTCGATTTTTGTAAATTTTTTTTTTAAACACCTATAAAATTTAATTGGCTGGCCGAAAACTTCGAAAATTTAATACAAGGTTTATAATAAGCTTAACTTATCTTCACTAGAAAATATCGGTGACCTTTTCACTCAAATTTTTTTTATAAGCTCATAAAGCTCAAATTTGTATAAAATGTGACAAAATCACGATAATTTACAAGTTATTTTGCAGATAAAAATTCATAAAATTGTTTCTGTTTATACTTAAGGTTCAAAATGTTGACACTAGTTTGTCCATAAGCTAATCTTCAAAAACATATAAAAGAATTTCTACCGGATCATAAGGAAAAAATTTTAAGACCGTTTGAAATTTAAATTTTTAGGAAATTGCATAAAATAGCGATTTATGGTCAAACGGTTTTAAATATTTGTTATAATTCAAAAAGTATAAGTCGCAGAAACTTGAAATTTTCACCAGTTGTTAAGATAGGCATTTCCTTTATGTCACATTTTGTTCAAAATATTATATTAATTTTTAAGCCACTAATAGTAATTTAAAAAATTCGATTTTTTTACATTTTTTTTTATAATTGGTGATAAAAAAAAATTGACTTTTACAAAATACTTGAAAATTTAATAAAATATTCCACACAAGTAGTTTTTATTGTCATTCAAAAATCATCAAAATCCATAGGCACAATTTTTTTTATAAGCGTTTGAACATTAACTATATATAGGTATCTTTAATCTACTGACATAAATTTAAATATATGAAACATTCAATCAAAGAAAAAAACATTTATACTATATATTTTATATTTTTATATACAATTAAATGAAATATTTTAAATTACAAAATATTTTTTCTATTAATTTTTGAAAAAAAAATCCATCACCTCATCTATGTACACATGTTGATCTCGGTGACAAAGAATTATCGCCAATCCTTGGTCTTTCTTGTAGCATGTATCGCAGTCAAGTTTTAATTCTTTTTAGAGCGGAAAAACTCCTATCTGCCGAAGCTATACTAATAGTAAAAATAGTTAAAATATTTTATAGTGAATGTATTGTTGGAAACATATCTTTGTCATAATGTTCTAATGATTTTAGAGGTGTATCAGAAATATCATTTTTTTTCTTCATCCCAATATTCTTTCCACCTAATCATTTCCCCTTGCAACTACTCTATTCGCAAATCGATCATTTAATCCATATATATTAGAATATTCAGAAACTGATTCCAAATAGATTCAAATATTTATATAGTGTTTCCTTGTATTTTAGAAATAAAATTTTGACACAAATATTCCAAGGTTATACACTTCTAGTGTTTCTTTTATTTTGATCATTTACTAAATCAATATTTTTTTTGAAGATAGTATCATTTATCAAGGAACTTGATTTTCTTTTTTCATCCATTAGTATTTACTATAAGAATAAAAAAAATATATTTTAAAACACTGGTCGTGGTGAAAAATTATGCACTATTTTGATAGATAGGTTATTCAAAACGATGCATTTGCACTGGTATAGTTTTAAATTATTAATTAAAATAAAACTTAATATTACGAGCAAAAAAGATTTAAATAGATTTTTAATAATTTGAGCAATAAAATATCCAATCCTAAAATGTGTAACTATTACAATGTAAAAACTGATTCTAATTATTAAAATAATGTTTACTCGCAGTAGGAATATGTTTCTTTATTACATACGGTGTAGTATACAGGTGCTACTGGTCGTATCGTACTTGTTATCAGAACACGAGAACAAAATAAATAACTCGAACTCAACTATATGTCAATAGGCACAAATAATATGACGTCACAATGTCTATTGATAAGACTGACGGTTCAAAACAAACTCTTATCACGGTTCATCCCACAAGAAATGCACGGGTGGAAAACAGTGTATGAAAAAAATTGATTTTTTAAGTGTTAGAATTTTTTTCTTAAAGTTATAACTGTTAAAAACATATTCCTTACAAGTTTACACATATATACAAAAAAAAAAATCAAGATAAACCGATATTTCATAAATACAAACAATTTTAGATTCTGAGCGGAGTGATCAGTGATGGAATAATAGATTTATAGGTTTAAAAAAATTACGAAAATAAGGAAATTTTACGCAAAAATCACGTTTTGACAAATTACATTTTTTAAAATACTCTAACTCAAAAACGAAAAACCGCATTTACTTGACATTTTTACCAAATATTTATATTGGCGTTTTCTATTTTTTGAAATATCGATAACAAAAATTAGGCTGTCCAAAAACTCTTGAAAATTTAATACAAAGTTTATTATAAGTTATAATTCTCGCAACTAAAATAAATTTAAAATAGTTTCCCTAAAATTACATGGTCCTAAATTCCTAAAACTTCAGAAATAAGTCTCAA